>JAQIYA010000957.1:0-15482 GCA_034699355.1 Microtritia minima | reverse complement strand
TTTCTAATACCTCTCCGTTTCGATGGTTGCAAGTGTCCCACAGAGGAATGAGGGCACTGATCATAGCGGTGCCGTCCGAGGAAGGAATCACATTCTGTCGTGTCATGACTGTCGATACCGCCCAACTTATGGTTAATTCATGAAAAACAGAGCGACAAATATCAGAAATACTCATTCAAATAAATAATTCATACTCAAGAATGACCCGCATATGAGCGCACTCTAATTAGCAGAATATATTAGCAAATATTTATTGCACTTTTATTTTGTTTGTCAACTGATTTGACTTTTTTTTTACTATTGCTTGAGTTTTGTAAGTGAAAAGTTGCGATAGTAAAAGGTTGACAACTTTTCTCATAGTTTCAGTTATCTATCTTAAGCAAGGATTAAAAATTAACTTTACTTTCCATTATGTTTACGAATTTTATTGTTATTTTAATTCATTTATTAATGATTACGGCATTAAAAAGTCAATTAATAACGAAGCCTTACGATATCAATCCACTAGATTATGGTCGGTCAACATTAAGTTATAATCAGCGCTTATTTGGTGAACCGATGTATCGAAATGAGCATCAAAATCAGTATAACACGCATAATACGTATCCGTTAATAAGCAATTATCAAAACTATCCAAACCAATATTATTATTTGCCGATTTGGTCGCATTTAGCCAATTATCAGCCATCATATCAACAACAACCACAACAGACAGTTAATGGCAATTATGAGCCATCGAATCCTAATGTGTGGCATTTCGAAAGAGGACCGCAATTAAACGTGGAAAATATTTTGAGAAAAAATACGCCCAATAAAAATATGTTGAATACGGAGAGATTACTGGCGTCAAGAAATTACAACATTCCTATGTTTTATGACCGGATTATGAATTTTAGAGAATATCCACCAGAAATAGGCAACAATCGTCAAACGAGTGATCAAAAGCTAAGCGACACAAATAAGTTTGCTGTTCAAAACCGAGTTAAACAACAGGAAAGTGCGAATTCGATAGTTATGCTGGACATGCAGCGCATGCCATCGATGCCAGTAACACATTATGGACAGCCATTTGCCGACACTGTATTATTAGATTACAGACTTCGCACCACTGCTATGCCACTGCTTTTCAAGCCCGAGCCCACAAGAGTTTCGCGAGTCGACAACGAAAGTAAAGTCATGTCCTTCAGCGATGGCAACGAAAATGTCTACAATTACGACAGAAAGAAAACTCACGACTTGCTTTGGCAGCAAAGAACAGAAGAAGACAATAATGATATGAAAAATGATTCAAAGCGAATCAAAACTTATCAATACAGCGAAAAGATAAAAGAACCGATAAATTCAAAGATTTATATATTGGCGGCAGTTTCGACGGGCATTGCCGTCGTTATTATGATTACGATAGCGATTATGATTTTACTTTGGAGGCATTACAAGTCGCAAAGGGGTAAAATTAAACGGTCGTCGTCGTGGAGGGTCAATACAGTATCGTCGCCGGCAAATGACAGCACTCGCTGGACTCCGGTTCACGTGAGCGCACGAGCGTCTCGACACGCGTATAATTGAATGTAATATAAGTTGCTGTTAAACGCTTACCGATACAGTTCGTAAGTAAATTGCTTTCTAAATGATAATTTGTTAGCCGTTTTGTTGGTCTGCATTTGATTGGAGAAGTAGGCGTACTGTCGAGCGATGCTTCTCTTTAGTTTAATCACATCTTCTAATACTTGACTCCCTTGTAAATCACACATATTCTCGTGATTCATGTACAATATTGTGCTATATGTTGATGGCATTACTGACAGATAGGACTTCCAGAATGAGTTCTCTCCACAGTATTCGTTGATGACGTGCAGCGCTAACACTATGTTCGGCATGTGTTGCAATAGCGGGTCTTCGCGTATGAAAGCCGCTAAAGAGATAACAATATATAAATTAATTTGTTTTTAATTAGAATTTTTTTAAGTAAAATTTGTTGTCAAGTATTTTAGAAAATGCGATTTAAGTAGTATTTATTTTTAGTTAGTTATTTATTGCTGTATTTTTCTTTTGCTAAATTTTGAAAATTATTAATATTTATTATTTATTATTACTGTATAATTATGTGTTTTATTATTTATTAATTTATTATATTAGCCTTAAATCTAATCATTCAAAATAAAATATAAATATTATATTAAATATTAAATGAAATATAACGCATCAAAAACCTAAATGTTCATCTTTAAGCGCCGTTTCGCAGGTCATCATCACATGTCTCGGTATAGTCATTATCAGTTCGGAGCGCTTCAGATCGTCGGCCGCTTTCAGGCCATAGCCTTGCGTTGGATCGATGTCTTCAATGAGCACTTTACTGGTGTCGATGTTGTTGTCGGCACACCAGCGCAAGAAGTCGTCCCAATTATGCTGGCGTTGAGGCAGTGGTATAGTTAGGTCTGAATCAATTAATTGCAAACATACAATGAGCGAGTTTTGCCATTTATTCCGCTTTAGTATACCTTTTTCTATAATAATTAAATTCTCAATAATACTGTTGATGTCTTCGTGTTCATCGATCAACTTGTTTGACGTGTTGTTCGTATAGAAAGCGCACTCTATTCGCAAAATGCAATTCAGAAATCGATATCGCAATGAGTGTTGACTTACTTTTGAGGAGTTCGTCGATCAGCAGTTGTCTCGTTTTGCTGTCCCTAACGCTGAGCTCTCCGTTCGGTGCTCTCGTCTTCACGTCTCGACTCCGACTAGACTTTTGTCGAGATTTGGTCATCGTTTTCGCTATGCGTTCACTCAATTCAATATAGTTTCTAACAATAGTTAACAATAGCTAACACGTGTCAGTCTTATAAGTGGCAGCAATTAATGAGCAAATAAGACGAATCATAAATCATAACAGAGTTTCATAACAATTAAAAGGCACAATATTTAACATTTAATTTGCAATAAAGCCATAAATGGTTAGCCAAACATAAACAGCTGTATTGGCATAATAAACAAATAGCGATGAGTGGAGCCATCGTTAGTGAGAAATATGGTTCACTTTTATTTTCACTATGTTTGACACTATCGGCAATATTATCGATCATTTATTAAATACTATTTAATTGAATATAAAGTTTATTTTTGCTTAAGTGATAAATTTGAATAATATATAAATATATGAAAAATGAATTCAATTAAACTTAACAGACAGTCTGTCATATGTTTTTGGTTTATTGTTGTGAAGAGTTGTTTATAAAATGAGTGAATTAAAAGAGTTGGCCATCGAGTTAAGTGAGTGCCAAACGAGCGCTCAATTGTCCGCAATTATGCCCACAATTAATCGATTAATAATTGAGATGTTGTTAACGATGGATGAGTCGAAACGGGACAGCAATAGCATTGAGGAGGCGTTCAGAGCGATGGCAAACAAGTCGATACCAATCAAAGCCAATCACGAGACAACTAAATCTCACTTGAAGTTAATATCTTCGCGCGCTTTAATTACTTTTGATTATTTGAGACAATTGTTGATTAAAATTGATTCGCAAAAGAATTTGTCGATAACTAAAGAGATGATGATTTGGCTCATAATAATGATCGGCGGCCACGACTGCCACCACTTTCGCGACTCTCACTGCTGTCCGTCGCGTGACTGGTCTTCGCGTGATATTCACGTAAACGTGCGAAAAGTAATCCATTTAATGCTCAAAATTACTAACTTTGAGAATGTTAGGCAACTGATGAACGAAAAGTTTCCCTCAATTATTAAAACGCTGTTAATTCAGTTTAATAATGACTCGAAAGCCAGCGATCAGTGGCTGTCAATCGAGTGCAACGCCTATATCGTTGAGTACGTTGTGTTTAACATCGAAACAAATAGTTTGAGCGCTCATTTGTATCATATTTTGCCGCTCTCTATGAAATTGATTGACGACCATATGGTTAGCAATAGAATTGTTGGCGTCAAGTGTTTGCAACTTATCGTTAATAACTGTTGGATTGAACTGCAAAATAACGGCTCAAATGATTTGATTTACAATCGATTGAGAAATTTATTATATAATAAAGAAGTTATTCTATTTGAGCCTTTATTTCAGTGTTTATTAGATTCACTTAAAAGATTCAAATTTGCTGACAAAGAAAAGACAGAACTTTTGATTGCGTTCACGAGAGAAGACGATGTTTTTGAGCAAATAATGACTAACATTCAACTCAGCGATGATTTATCGTATCGTTTAATACATTTAAAATACTTGATTAACTTTATAGATCTATTGAACACCAGTTGTATAAAGCATTCAAAAAGTTGTGTGCAGTTGTTATGCGATATGATTATTGAGCCAATCAATGATCATAATTACGCTTTGATCGAATCGGCATTACAGTCATTGAAACATTTCGTAATCACGACATGGATAGCCATTACTCAATATTTTGATATATGTTTTTTGAATTTGCTTAAGTTATCCCATAATATTAACGATAATGACTTAATTTCTAGCGAATTGAAATCTAATCTCTTGAGACAGACCTGCGATTGTTTTTCTATTATGAAAAAGGCGAACACAAAAGTGTTTAAACAATTTGCCGAATGTGTAGCAAATAAAAATGCAAAATTTAATTTACATAAATCTATTTTAGACATTTTTATTGAATCGAAATAAAGTTTAAAGTTTGTTAAATTTTATTAATCAAAAATTTATTATAATAAAAATACTTAAAAAATAATTATTTAGACGTGTAGACCTAATTATGATTGTAAAATAAAACATTTAAATTCTTATAATGCGTAATGTTATTAAATAAATGCCTTAAAAATGTTAATTGACACTCATTAAAAAAATTTCCCATATTGAATATTTATATTGTAGGTCTTAATTTTATTTATCCACATAACATTTGAAAATGTTACCCCAACAACACCTTATACTCTGCGTAATACTCGGCCACAGTCCTCACCAATTTTCAAAATAATTTTATATGAGTATCTCTTTTACAATTTTTTACATTTTGCTTTCTTTATATAAACGTTTGTCAAACTATACTGGCTTTCCTTAATAAACATTAGCACAAAAATGCTCACTGAAGTCAGTTTACAGAGAAGTTTACACGTGAATTATATGCGGGAGAAAATTCTCCCTAAAACTGTTTGCTAAAAATATCTGTTCTCACTTAAAATGGTCAATAATTTATTTTTTTATCTCTTCAATTGAGGCCAATCTTTCTTTTTTGAGTTTATTAATTATTAATTAATTAATTATTTAATTTATTTTGTATTTTACTTAATTCGTACCCTAAAAACACGACGATACCCCGCGGGTTATCTAAGGAAAAAAGTGAAATTTGTAAAAAGTTTTGTTGTGCGGGGTATACATGGGATGCGGGCTATACATGGAATTTTATTCTAATTTATGATAAAATATTAAAAGTTATTTCAAATTTATGAAAAAATTGTAATAATTTAATCATTTTCATCAAATTCAAAGTCATTTAAACATAGAAAGCTTCAAATATGTTACTAATTTACTGAATATCATGATCCAATAGCTTTACTACTTTACTAATATTTCTAATTTATTATTTAATTAATACATTTATTGCTTAGTATTAGGTGCCGGTTATACATGGGGTGCGGGGTATACATGAAAATTTTCCCATATTTTCTAATTATTCAAAATAGTAGAGGTGCGGGGTATACATGGGTGCGGGTTATCGTCGTGCTTTTAGGGTACTTTATTTTTTACTTTCCTTTTCGCTTTAAATCATATCAAATCTATAAGTTTTACGCATTATTTTTAAAGAGCTCTTGTGTTTACGACGCTATTATGACGTAAACTGTAAACACTTGTGTGAGAGTAAAACTGTTTTACATTTTTCTCAATATGTTTATAATATTTATGTGATAAATGACAGCAAAAACATAGCAATAATAATTGGGTCGCATTTAATCTAAAAAGATAAAAGTTTATTTGTGATTACAATTCAATGTCGATATAGTTTTGAATTATTTTACGCACAGTTATGTTAAAAAGATTCGATACAAATAAATAATTATTTGTATTTTTTTATAATTAATTATAATAATAATCAAAAATGAATATTATTGAGAGTAATGACCAAACATTTGATGACCAGACAGACATAAACAGATTGATTGATACGAATCGAAGCGAAGACCGCGAATCGGTGGCCACACATGTGGACAAAGTAATCGCCGGTCGACGACAACACACTTTTCTCACCGCTATTGACAACTATTTGTTGTGTTTAACGCGCAGTAATGAACACAATATAAGCGTAATAATGCCCAGACTTCTGTCGATCGCATCGTTTCTCATTGATTGCGACCCCAATCGAGACTCCAATTTAGGTATTAGTTATTTGATCAAAAAATTATGTGAAAATGATTTGAAAACAATTTCTCGATAGACTCGAATTGCGACACAAATCTCAGTGAAAGCATGAGAAACGCGTTAACACTATTGGAGTCAAACGAGTTTGAATGCGCTGTTAAACAGCTCATCAAATCGAGACAATTAAGTATTGATAACAAACCTTTGGTCTCATATTTTTACGAATTGTGCGTCACTTTGTTGATTAAAAATTGCGTAAAAACATCGTTAAACAATGCCATCACTGGAGACGTGGCCAGTGATTGGTTAAGTGAGCGAACAGATAGCGGACAATGGGTTACTGTCAGCTCTGCCGCCAGAATTGATTTACAGGTTAATTAATGAAATGAATGAGTTTTAGGTTTTATATGTTGATTGTTAGGGCGGGTGGACAGACACGCCTCCCATTTGCTACGAAATCGGTGGTAAAGTTGTGAATATCGCGATCGCAGTGAATGGGAAGCATCCGATCGGCGCTAAAGCGAGAAAAGTACGCCTTTCGGGTGAACACATCATTAGAATCAAAGAGTTTGGCTTTGATAGCAATGTTTTGGTGGACATTACTCTTCGGTCTCTTCAAGACTTAAGCGATTATCATTTGCCGAACAGTTGCGGTTCTCTAATCAAAGCGGCACTTATTTGCGCCCAAATCGTTGACATTAAAAGTGAAACTTATTTATTACAATTATTAATTTAATTTTTACAAATTAGTTGAATCTGACTTTTTGTTCAAATTGCAGAGTCAGACCAAAGTTTGCACGAACAGCTCGAGTTGAGTGTCAAATCGGGACTTGAAATTGAGATTTGGTCAGCTCTGCCTCAGGGTTCGGGTTTGGGCACGTCTAGCATATTAGCTGGTTGTCTGTTGGCCGCGTTGTGGACACTGACAAAGCGTTCGTTCACGAGACTGGCATTAATGCACGCCGTCTTGTATTTGGAGCAGTTGTTGACAACCGGCGGCGGATGGCAAGACCAGGTCTGCCATTACTTTCGCTTTACAAAACAGTTTCATATTTATTTCAAATAAAAGATCGGTGGACTCATTGGCGGAACAAAGTTAGGATTTTGCGACAATCGTTTGCCTCTCAGCATAGATTACAAATCTGTGGCAATGAGTTCGCGATTTCGATCGCAATTAAATAATCATTTAATGCTTATCTATACGGGAAGCGTTAGATTAGCTAAACGTCTGCTTCAGAATGTTATCAGAAACTGGTATATAAGAGACAAACAAATTATAGATTGCTTTAATGAGTTGACAGTAAACGCCGAACTATGTTATCAGGCATTTATTGACGAGGATTTAACCAAAATTGGAGCTCTTTATACAAGATATTGGGAGCAGAAAAAAATATTAGCGCCAGGATGTGAACCCATGGCGGTGGCATTGTTTCTGAAAGCTGTTAAAAGCTATATATTGGGAGGTTGTATGTGTGGTGCGGGCGGCGGAGGCTTTCTGTGTGTCATTGTCAGCGATGAGGCGCACAAGCAATTGATTGCTCGCGAAGCTCAACAACTATTACCTGACTCTCAACTCTTTCAGTGTCATATCGATGACAACGGATTTCAAGTAACTGTAAACGATGACCAATATATCATTCCATGAATTTATTTGTTGATGTGAAACGAGCATATTTTTATAACAATTATTACTATTTTTATTATGGTTATATTTTTAATGATTGAATATTTAATTTTAATTTACTTTATTAAATCTTATGAAATGTAATGCGGATAAATAAAGTAAAGAACTAATCAATTACATAAAGATTGGCAAATTTGTAAATGATAGTCAAGTTAATTATTTTACCTTTTAATTGTTTCTTTTCACCAAATTAACCATTTTATCTGCAAATCTTATCTAATATTATACAATATAATTATAAGCTTAATACTTCCAACAAAAGGAGAAACAAAAGTATTTTAATATCTTTGATACTTTTATTTATATACATTTTATTTACAATTAAAAATAAAAATTATAAATATAATTATAACTTATTCATCATTGGTTTTACAGCATAAGTAACAGACGTGTATTATAACAAAAAACACTGAAAGGGAAAGAGTTATATTAGAGAAAAATTTTTGTGCGTCAGAACCTCTGAAGTTCATGACAGCAGTCAATTGAATTTGAACAAACAAGAGCGCAAAGTGAACGTATAGGACGGCTGTGGAGTGTATGCGAGAATTGATTTTAGTCGGCATATAAACATAGACTATGTTATATCGATCCACTAAATGTTTGCCCACCATATAAAAAAGACCTGTAAAGTAATGCCATTTTCATTAAATTCATGTCAATTATGAATCATTTAATCACTTCGTACCGCAAGGAGTTATTAGTGGAGAGGCGACGCTATATGTGACGATAATTGTGAAAAGTAATAAAAATCGGGGATATTTTGAACCAAATGTGAAATCAAATGAAACTTTTTGACGCGCCGTTTCGTGTTCGGCCACAGATCGAGAAAAGACTAGCGTACACAAGAAATAGAGGGCCAGTTCTGGGACGCGCATGATTTCAAACGTATTGGCCAGAAATGCCGCCTGCAATACATAGTTAACGAAGAATGAACTGCTCTCCGATGGAAACAAGCAGTCGGTGGTGAATGCGGTCGCGTTCTCTTTCGACATTCTCTCGATTAAATTTGATGTTCTATATTAATTGCAAAAACATTGAATCCACACAAAAACGATTAATTAATAAAAATAAAATTTTTCGTATTAAAGTTTATGAGTAAACAGAACTCACGTCATCAATCCTAACGATGGCAATATTAAAACCATTAAGAGTAAGAAAAAGTACACTTTCCACATGATTGCGTGATTTAACGCCGATATAGTGCGGTATGGAATCTGATGCGACGCCAGAATTATAATTCCCGGAAGTATTATCGTCATTAACATCAAAAGTAATGGACTTAAATATGGCAGCAGTAAACGACTCTAAAGTAAAATATTTGATTATATCTCATATATTATCAACTTTTAAAAACTTTTAATATTTAATTTCTTACATAATTTTGCTCTATTCCTCTAAAGATCACATATTCAATTCCTTTAACAACTATAGCAGGAGTTGATAAAAACATAAATATTAAAAAAAGTATAAGATGAATGCCAATATTCCATATCAAAACATTGTTTCGCTCGATAGCAATGTCTTTCCTGAAAGAGATTTTGTTGTGATATAATTTTTGAATGTAAAATAAAATATATAAAATAACAACCATTCAACGTCTTCGGGAAACGGCGCATAAAAGGCTCTCCATTTAAATGTTTGCAATACGTCTCTATATTGTTTTAGAAAAAAGGAGCGCATGTATCGAAGAAACCAAAATAAGTAGAATCCCCAGCATCGACAGCAACACAACGACTTTTGCTTTCTCTTGAAATGGTTATAGACTCTATACAATTATTAAAAATATATGAATATTAATTAAATTAAGTATAATAAAAAACATAATTATTAAAATAAATTCATACATAGCTGCCATATCTTTGGTTTTAAACACAACAAATACAGACTCCTTTGGCTGTGCAATAGTGTTGGTCACTTCTTTCTTAATGTCTCTCTTTAACTGTCTTCTGTACTCATCATAATATTTAATTCCGTCAATTTTGGGGCAACAGCTGCAACAACCACAACATCCTCCGAATCGTCCAAAACAATAAGGCCTTACTTCACATCTTTCTCCGTAATTTTGCTGATATTCGACGCAAAAATGTTTTGCGAGTTTAGCTGTCTTAAGGTTATTCTTCAATGAATCCAAGTGTCTAATATCGTACACGAAATGAATTCGTTTTATAATAACTCCAGTAAATTTGTTTTGCAAATAGTCTATTAATATTTCTTTTTTTCTTTTAGCCTCTGGTATGCCTTGAATTAGTAAAATTCTTTTATCCACTCTCTGCTCATCGGATTGAATTACTCTCGAAAAGTGAAACATCAGATATATTCCCTATATTTAACACAAAATATTAGTTGATTCGCAGCTTATAATTTCAGTTAAATATTAGTGTAGTTTACCATAGCTAAAATTATCAGTGTGATTGCAATATGAACCCAATAGAGATCTGAACCCGCACCTAAATTTCTAATTGTTGTTTTACCGAATAATTCCATGTCATTCACTATTAAATTAAATTGTTTTGTATTTATAAATAACAAAATATATCAGATTAAAACCCTGTACCGCTATCTCCTTGTAAATTAATTGGAAGTATAATCGCCATACAAAATACTGTCAGAGCAATCATAAAGTAAATAATATATCGTTGAAATAACAAATACTGTAACGCATCGCTGCCTTTATATTCCATAATGTCTGAATCCTTGATAAATAAAAATTCTTTCAACCAATGTTTGCGTTGAAAAAACTAATCAGAAAAAATATTTGATATATTTAAATACATTTTAAAATTATCTTTTGGGTTTAATAAAATATTGATTTACAATAGAAAGTTGAGTATCAACAGTGATATCACTATCTTTTCGCTTTTTATCGATTAGCTTAACGTCATCAGACTGTGAGACTTGAGACTGCGTTTCTTGTGTTTCTGGTTCTTTAACCTGAGTATCACTACTCGAAGGTTTCACTTCTTTGTCGCCCTCTTTGTTAGTTTCGTCCTCAGTCTCGTCCACGTATAGCGACACCACGTCATCGTCAGGCGATTCAAATTCGCTGTAATCCTCTTTAACCTCAATGACGGCATTTTCCGATTTATCCTTGTCTTTCTGCTCTTCACTGCTTTTAGCCTCCAATTTAGTTTCACTCTTACTCGCCGTTTGAGTGCCATCTTTAACTGATTCCTCCGATGTCTTCGGCATTCGCACACTAATAGCCTGACTGTTCTTCACCTGTTGCTCGTAGTCGTGAAGCAATGACGGCAAATACGCCAACCGATGCTTTCGGTTTATGAGTTTCTTTTTTTTAGTTTTCAGTTTCGTTCGCTCGATATTTCGCTGATCGCCATAAATGTAGTGAAACCAACTGTGAAACAACGCTATCAATAACTAATAATTTTAAATTATTGTCTCATTTTTTACCTCTCATTTTTATCTGTCCTTAAATGTTGAGTTCTGTTTACTCTACATCGCACTATTGCCAATATTATAATTAGCAACTGAAATGAAATTATAAACATTATTAAAATTTAATCAATAATTTATTTTTAAAAAAATAAAATATCAATTTCTAAATGAGTTAATCTATTAATCAAAATTCATTACTCACTGAACATATAATGATATTAATGATAAGTCCTTCTGGTATTGATTCCCAGCCCGCAAACTGATCCGTAAATATGGTTAAGTTTGATCGCAAATAATTGCATTTATAGTTAGAGTTCGGACTCTCGCCCGAAAAGCGCTTCATTTGCAGATCCGACTCGTAATACTTGCTATTTAGTCTATCCATTTCACTATATCTATCAATTTATATAACGCACTATTAATTGTTAAATCTTTGAGATTATCATGAAATTTATTTATTTTTATAACGCTTTTATTGCCTCAAAATCATACTCAATTCAGTGATTATAAGCATAACAATTAAAACTTGTTAGGCATTTAAAAATGATTGTAACGATGGACACAACGCACGTGACACTAATATTTTGTTGTGCGGGGCGTGTAATGATTGTTTGCACATGCGTTCAAATACTGTTCAAACTTTTTAAAAGAAATCGTATATTTAAGTGTGCGCTCAAAATGAATATAGAGTTTGTGAGTTTGTATTTATTTATTATTATAAGTTTCGACAAAAATTTTAGCGCATTAACTCTAATACTAGTGAATTTTAGGTAAATAATGAATTGTTTGATATGCAATATTTGTTTCAATTTTGCTCGATTAACATAAAAAAAAATTTTCAGAAAAGTAATGTTGAAATCGATTTTTATAAAACTTTATTTAAAATTAAGTTTTATCAGATTTGTTTGTAAATTATTGGCTCATATAATACTATATTTAAGTTATTTATTAGCAAATTTAATTAAATTTTATTTGTTATTAGTAACGAGTATTGATATAATCGTTACGAACGAATGATAAATTATTTAATTTTCCACTTAATTATACACATTTCCTCGCATTTGTAAATATATGAGTAAACAATTTTCCAATTATTTATTCAAAATAAAAATTTTCTAAATATATTTTTATTTCAAAAAATTTAAATTACAAAATTAAAATGCGAAATACACTGTTAATGTTAGCAAACACAATGTAATTATTATGTAATGCGAACTTTCAAGTATTGAAAACATGAAACACTTGAACAGTTGAAACACTTTATGGTTACTCATGCCGTACAACACACTCATACACTTCGTAACAGAAACTATTTCGTCATTAGATAGCAATCAAATACTGTAATACTGTATGAATAATCATAATTATTATTATTTTGCAAACGCTATTGTCATCCATAGTGCTGTCGCTGAACGAAGTGAGTAATTGAGTAATACTCATATATCTGATTGTATTTAACATCAATATTAAAATAACTAAATTAATTAATGGCTGGCTATCATTCATACATCGATCCGAACACCACTATTCACAAACCAGTGAGTCCATCATTTAAGTTTGATTTAAGTTTGTATATCACTATTAAGTCCTATATTTGTGTTTCAGTATTTGAAAGATGTTATTTCGAAAACATGCGCATAATTGTTGTCTAACATTATTAATATAATGAATTGATTGTTTTGTTATTATCAAACCTAATGTTTATCATTTGAATTCAGTTCGTCCCCTACTTCGGGACCATCACTGGTGGTGTCGGTGTCGGCACTCTTATCATAGTTTACGGAAAAGTACCCAATTTTGCCAAAAGGTATGTATTGTTGCAATTTTACTATATTTACGATTGACATAAATTTATTGTAACAATTTTCTAAAATGTATTGTAAAATAATATTTAAATTAAGTTATATTTAATATATATTTTAATAATTAGAAACAATGAAAGTGTTGCGAATAAAGTTAAGAGCAATGATTAGAAAAGGTTAAAGTTTTTATTAACCCAATAGCCCTTAACCTTAACCCTGGGCTAACCTTTTACAACAAATTGTAAATCCACAAGAAATCCGCCGTCTATTATAAAATATCATTTCATGTCTCTATCGCTCTCTTCTTCTCCCGATTTATTGAACAGAGTTTTATAAATGAAGATATTTATGCTAATTTTTAGACCAAAAAGTTAATAACAAAAGAGTAAAGTTAAGAATTTTATTTTTCTGTTTCGATGGGTTCATACAAATGTAATATTAAAAAGTTTTTTAAAAATCGAAAATAAATTTTTTAGTTTTGTAATACCTAACAAACATTGTAAGTATAATGTAATATAATGTAGAGATTATTAAAAAAACATTTAAACCTCGAAATAATCTCTCTTTAATAATTATTCGATACCATTTCTTTGACTGCGATAAGTAATGCAAATTAAATTTGTTAAAATTCAGGTTCGACTTGAATTTCCTGATTGGATCTATTGTTAACGAGACCACTAAGAATTCAGGCGACATAGCGTTTCACTGGAATCCTAGATTCGACGAGCGAGTAGTGGTTCGCAACAGTCGAAAGAGTGGCGTTTGGGGTAAAGAAGAGCGCGAACCCTACACTTTACCGCTCGAACGCTCGCACGACTTTCAGGTTATGATTCTGGTGGAGGAGAACGGATACAAAGTGGCCGTCAATGGCAAGCACTTCATCGACTATTATCATCGAATGCCGATCTCGACGGTCGGCATCTTTAATATTGCCGGTGACGTAACGGTCGACAGAATAGAGTACAGACGCGAATACCGATACAAACGGGAAGCAGAGCCGGACAGACAGCCGCTGGTGTACAACACCTCACTCATGCCTGTATACAACCCGCTGCTGCCGTACGCGCACTCGTTTGCGAGCGGACTGCGCGACGGAATGATGATATACCTGTCCGGTCGGCTCGACTCGAATCCGAACGCATTCTCTATTGACTTTTGCGCCAATCATGACATTGCCTTTCACTTCAATGTTCGATATCGAAATTCGGTTGTGGTTCGCAACACGTGCCGCAACACAGTCTGGGAGAGTGAGGAGCGAGACATGCCTTACTGGCCGTTCGCCGCCGGCGTCCACTTCGATATGATGGTCCGCGTGGAGACCAAGCGATTCCTGATTGCTATCAATGGACAGCATTTCGTCCAATACTTGCATCGCATTCCATTCAATTTGGTTAATAAGTTGCAGATTAGCGGTGATGTTCTCATTGCGTCCATACGTTTCGTATAAGCGATTTGCTATTATTGATGATTATTATTGAAAAGTGGCGAAATTCGTATCAATACTGATAACTTTTAAATGATTCTACAAATTATGTTTTGTTTTTTACAATTTAATTTTAAATATTGCAATACTAGTGTATTATAAATTGAAATAATTGAGTTAAATGAAAATGTATTAAATTTAGTAACTTTAAGCAAAACTGCTTTCAAATGCATTGATTGCGGCCTCGATTGTTGTCAAATGATTGATCTCACTATTCAATGAAATTTAATGCAAATTAATTTAAGCATTAAAATGATTAGTAATAGTGACTCACTTTTGAGACAAGCGGTCGGAGAAGTTGTCCCGAACGAGCGCCACATTAGCGGACAACACTTGAGCCCTGTCCGCGAGAATCGGCACGAGTTGGCTCGAGTCGGTAATACGATTGTGCACAGTCATGGCACGCATACCGAGACCGATAAGACCAGCTATTAGTTGGTCGCGAAACTGGTGAATGGCTCTGTAAGTATCAATCAGTTGTGGATTCATATTCAATCGCAATATTGCAAAACCAACACAACTTACGGTCGCGAAGACTCGCTTACGGCGTGATTGTGGCGATCGATATCGCTGATCACCACAGAGGCCGCGTAATGGACAGCAAATAAAAAACTCTGCTTCGCATTCATAGTGGTGTCGCACTCAATGAGTCGCTCCACACTCGGCTCGCTATATATACTGCCGTCCATTACTTGAGAGACAAACATCGTTCAAACTTCAAATCAGTTCAAACAACAGCTTAACAATTACTAATTATAATCCTTTATAATCGTTTAAATGTATTGACA
>JAQIYA010000956.1:0-15487 GCA_034699355.1 Microtritia minima | reverse complement strand
CTATAATAATATTAAATATCATTGTAAGAAAAATAATATAATTTAAAACTTTTTTAAAATTAAATTTCAAAAAATATTAAAAAGTTAATTTTAATGAAGAAATTGAGATCATTAAGTAATATTTTTGAAATGTATAGAACTAATAAAAAGTGATTATAATTGTTGACAAGTGTTATTTATTGATTATTTCAGTTATCAGCACATTTGTTATACAATATATAAAAAATCATATAATATTAAAAAGATATGTTCGTTAATAAAAATATTATTATTCAATTATTGTTTATGAAATTTATGCTAACGTTTAAAAAATTAGTTTATATTCTTATTTGAAAATATGCGAGTAAATTATTAGATAAATAAAGTTTTCACATAAAATACCCTAAAAAATTGGCACTCATTTAAAGTAATTACAAAAATATTTAGTTGCGTAGAATCACGATTCAAACGGAAGTGGTTTCAGATTCAGTAGAAATAGTTGAAGCGCTAATGGATGTCGGAGTCGGAGATTTAACGGTCAACTGATTGTATGGCATTAGAGTTGAGAGCGAATATAATTTTTGGAAGTCATTCAATTGAACACTCGTCACGTGTTGGAACAGACACGGAGAAGATATATCACACTTTTTAAGCAGTTTGCTGTTCGCATAGCTGTCGCTCAGAGGCAACTCTTTGCGAAGAAATCCGTATTTCTTACTCGACTTTTTAGGTCCGGTGAGCGCTATATTAAGCGGGTCTGAGGTCAATATTTCCATTTGTTGCTCAAAGTGTTGCGCCGCTGTCTCGCAATCAAAACTAAGTCCAGCCATTTTTCGGTGATCACTGGACAGGTATAGGGTGTGAAAGGTCGGGTGATGTGCCGAGTAATCGCTAAGATTGTCGATCACATCACTCCAGAGCACAAAACCGGTGCCCCTCTCGGCGAGACATATCTGCAGTCGCCTCCTGTCGCGCGCTCTCGTCTCGCCCTTGTCTAGGATGACCACCGGAACGCCCGTTCGGGACAACTGCCACTCGTGTATGCGCGGCTTCGAGTTGCGGCCGCCGTCGGTTAACTCGCTTTTGGTGAAGTAGAGGTTGACGAGACACGTGCCGACGTAGACGTGCGTCTTCAACGCCTTGAAGAACACCTCGATCTGACTCACTTCGCTCTCACTCAACGAGTTGGCCGACACACTGGCCGACTCGCTGCTCACACATCCCAACGACTTCGACGACCGCAACCCGGAGTGTCCGCCACTTTCGGTTTGCATGTAATTAGTTTTGTCATACTTGGCTCTCAAATCACTTGCGGCTGACTTTCGCATTAATGACGGCCTGTCGTAATGCGGCTCACTATTCATTACGCGATCACACACTTGAGAGCAAAAGCAAATTAAATGAAAAAGTTTACTGACTTAGCATTAGTGTTAGCAGTGGTGTCAGCATTAGTGTGAGCTTTACTCTAGCATTACATTAGCATTACAACACTGCAACGCAACAAACTTGACTGCTCTGCACACCGACTCACACACCGACACACAGCACACACAACACAGCACTACCACTACTACTCACTACTACTATTCACTACTACTCACTGCTAACAACGCATAACACTCTGCTCTCAAAGGCGGAGCATATATGCAACACATGATCGCTTTACTGAAGTCGTTTGATTACTGTGTTTACGAGTTTCAATAATAAAACTAATAACAAGTTTTGTAAAAACTCTGAACGGAAATCAGGTATAAATAGGCTAAATTCCGAAGATATTCAGGAATTTATTGAAATTCAAGATGTTTTCACGAATAGCTAATATTTTAATTATAATTTGTATTATAATTAAGATATTTTATATTAAAATTTAGTGTTACAAATATTATTGAAAGTAATACAGACATTAAAGTAACAAATAGTAAATTTTACTTTAAACAGGAAATTTTTTTAGAAACATTTTTAGAAACTTAATTTTTAATTTAAGTGATTTAATATTGTAATAATTTACAATCAAATTAACATTTTTATTTGTAAAATATTAATTTAGAATAACTTGAATATATTAAAGTCCCATTATTGTGAAATTTCGTTATAATTAAATAAAATGACTCCAATAAACGTTGAATTTAATATATTCATAAATAAAATAATTTTATGTAATTATTATTTTTTTATTAGACATGTTTTGACACCACTTTATTATGTGATTTAAATGATTAATAATTTATTAGCTGATTGTGACAGAAGATGGTTTTTATTATTAAGAATAATTATTATTATTAGTAAATTAAATGTAATAAACTTATACTGTATTGATATGACAAAAAACAATGGACTGCTTTAGTGTTATCGATTTGTTAGTTGCTATTATCGCTTACTATAACGCTCTATTGATATACATTTCTCCAAACTTATAAGCGCACACTCACTGTCCAAAAGTTGAGGAATTGTATGTTTTGGCCGAAAGAAGCACTTTTACCATTTACCAAGCTTTGCATTGCACTGCACTCACTCTCAACTCCATTGCGTCGTATTTTCATTCATCATTTCGTACTTAATGCTCAATTTGATGCCATATCTTCGACTCGCGCTTAAGTCTCATCCAAATTATACAATATTTATTGTTTTATTTTGTATTTAAAAGTGATTAATTTTTTATTTTAATTCTCTACTTATCATTTATCAGTGTATGTAATCTCGTGCTATATCTTAAGAAATTTTTAAAAAATTGTATCATTAATAAGTTTTAACAACTGTTTTAGTGCTTCACACATATTGACACTTAAACAATATTCTAACATATTATTCTTGAAACTAAATTATTAATACATTTAATAATTATAGGTAATAAACATTTTTCTAAATATATATTTTTAAAAATTTTATCGTTAATTATGTGACATAATATTCTATTTAAATGGAAATTTTTTAAACTTTAAAAGCAATTGTAAAAATATATATTTAATTTTATTTAGAAAATATTATATAAAACTGATTATTACAAATGTATTTAATTTAGTATAAATATTATAAATAACTTTAATTATATCAATTTAAAAATAGTTTAATTTGTAACTTTAAATTTTAAAAATTATAATTTAATATTGATATATAATATTGATATGTAGAAATGTGTAGAAATACAATTTTTAAATTATCTAAACATTATTTTAAAATTTTTAAACAATTTATATTTAAATAATAATTATCTATTAATGATTTAATATATAATATTTTTGATATACATTAACTTTTATAAAAGATATTTTTATATTTAACTGTTCATTACTTCGCATATGCTATTGAAATTCGTCAACTTTTACTTTCAAGTAACTAAAAAATTTTATAATTACACAATTATTTTACAGGACAGTTAAATGATTTAACATCAAAATTAAATCAATTGATAGCTTGCGAAAGTGCACCCTTTAGTGATTAGCAAATAAATGTAAAAATATACGCAAAGAATTTTAATAGTTATGTATCTTATAATCAACTAATATAATCATTGGTTATTTTCAAATGAAAACAGTTTGCATAAGTTTGAAATTGTTAAATATGATAAATAATAATATAGACATTTGAGAATAACCAATGTTTATAATAGTTGATCATAAGTTACAAAACTATTAAAATTCTTTACGAATATTTTTACATGCTTTTACATGCATTTTCTAATCACATTAATCACAGTAGCATTTGTTTAATTTGATTGCTTTTAGTTCGGTTTATACACAACTGTCTATTATAATTAAGAAATTAGGGCATAAAAAAGTTATTTTCTCAATTTTAAGATACATGTATTCTTTAGCTCTATAGGTTTAGGTTGTGCTTAACTTTTGCTACTGTTTTGCTAACTGATGCATTTTTTTCTTGACAAAAACGGAGCTTATTAAACAGTATCTTTCGGAGACAAATCCTTTAATATATTAAAATCATTTTTGATAAAAGCATAATTAAATAATATTTAATTTTGCTAAATTATCATAAAAACATGGGAGGCTTTTTTAAAGTAGTATAATTTTATGTTCGTTATAACATCACCTATATTTGCATATATCAATACATCTTACTGTCGTTACCATAATCCACATATTTAAGTCAAAATATAATTAACTATACAAAAAATCGATCGTTTAAATTAAATGCAAGTACAATATAGGCAGCATTTGATCAACGAATTACTTGCAATAATTGGTTTAATTGCTATATTGCTATATATTAATGATTTTTGAGACTCGATGTACAACATGTTACTAAATTTTATAATATAAATTTATGTCAAGCTGTGCGTTATTTTTTTGCAATTAATAGTCAAATAAAATAAATAATTGGCTTAATTTCAATAATGAATTCGCAATTAAATAGCCCTATAAATGTAAAGCTTTGTAAGTATAAGAATGTTTTGCCTCGTTTTATATTCTGTTCAGACATTCTTAAACATTTGTGAATTAGTAATGATAGCATAAATATAAAAGTATCACTAAATTCTAACACATAATTCTATTACTTAATTGATTGTCTATAAATTCATTTATTATTCATTTTATTTCGGATCGTAAAGTATTCTTCAGACAAATTCTTTTCTGCAATTCTTTGACACCTGTTGTATCTAATCTTCGCTTACAATCTTACGGTTGAAGTTTTATTTTAGTTATTTTAACCAAGATTTTACGTTTTCGAAGAAACCATTAGATAGACCAATAGATGTAAACTATTGGTTTGCCATTAAAATTTGAATATCTGAAAATAAAAGCCGAAATTTGAAAATTCTTTAATTTTCATATTGAATTCATTAGGAATTAATATCTATCCAATAAATCATAAATTAACAAATTAAAAATTTTAATATTTCTAAGTCGACTATATTTTTCTAACCTTTTACAATTGTACGTTTTTTTCAAAATTTAAAATAATATAAAACAAAATAATTAAGCTATAATAAAACTGTAAACTTTAACTTCAACTCAACTTTTACCTTAAAGTTTAATTTGGTAAAAATGTATGTAATGTTAAAATTTTGGGAATTCTCAGAATTTTAACATATTAGGTAAGAGTGCAGAGTGCAGGTGGAGATGACAAATAAATTATTTAAAGATTTGCTCTTTACAATACAATCCAAACCAAATTATTGGATACTCTCTCTATATATAAACACACTTCAATTTTTATACTTGCTTATAAAAAAGATTATTACAAACTTTTATGTTTAAGTAATATTTAAAGAACATTATTTTTTATTACAATATTTTCATTATCTATTTATAGTTATATTGTCCAAAAAAATAAAGCGGAATATTAATAAATGATGAAATTGACATACTTTTGGTGTTTTGCATTAATTTCAGCCATCCTTATCTTATCGATTGGAGCAGAAATTAACGAAAATGATGGTAATATTCAAATTATATATTTTTAATTCTTATAATAAGAGTTAGAAATCCGCATAATTTTCAAATTTATCCGATAAGTTGGAAGTCCATAATTTATAATTGAAAAATTGTTTAATGAAACTCACACTTCAATTGAGCTTTATTTTATTAACAGTTTTGATCTTATTTAAATTAAAATCTTCTTTTTTTCAAAAATAATTACTTGAAATAATTTTTTTAAAATGCATTTGTTTTTTTCAAAATCATATTCATTAAAGAATTTGATACATTATTATTTTAGTCTTAGACTTTGAGTATGAATCTCTCAAAAATGTGAGTTTCAATTTCCAGTTCAAATAATTATTGCTTTCTTGAAAATTTAAAATTTATTGCTTTTAAAGAAAGCAATAATTACACAAAGCAAATACTGACCATAATCTTCTCAAAGATAAAATCACAACACTTAAGAAATAATCAAACATATGTTAAAAATAAGTGGCAAAACTTCACAGACGTATTTCGGAACAGTCGAACTGATGATGATGTTAGCGATGGGCTAAAGAAACGTTTTCAATAACTTCAAAAGTGAAATTAAAATAATTGTCTTGAAAAATCTTGAATATATATATTTATTAAATGTCTTGAATTCAGACAAATTCAATAAAGTTCTTATTAGAAAATGTATTGTAAAAAATTATCAAACATTGCAATCAAATACATGTATTTATCAAATAGTTATAAAGCAACAAACAATTTAGATGAATAGAGATTATTTAGTAAACTTCATAATTTTCTAGAATTAAAGCCGTTAAAATTATATCTATAAAAATGATGATTTATTTTAATGGAATTATTGATGAAAAACTTGATTATTATAAAGGATTGTACACTCGTTTAAGTTTATTTTCGATCAGAGGATAAGAAATATCTTTGTGTAAAGCATAATAGCATAAATGAATAATTGAATAATTGCAAGTAAAGATAGAAGCGCTCATCTGTTGCGAGTGAAGAACTTGCCATTCAACTCGACTAACTGTATATATTTTGTTGGTATTTTAAGATGGGATCAATTGGAAGAATAAATCAATATATATTGTTGGAAAGGTTATCATTATTAGAGTTGAATGGCAACTTCAATTGGATCAGATGAGCGCTTACAATTTTATTTGCAATTATTCATTTATACCATTCATGCTTACATAAAAGACTAGCTGATCGAAACTAAATTTCCGCTATTGTACATTTAGTTTCTTTTTAATTTTTTCTGTTCACTGAATTTTACTGACCAATGTTTAATTTTTTGAGTTGATTACGGAAAACCCTATTTAAGTAAAATCAGAAACTTTTTTAAAACTATTAACTGATTTAAAATTAATATTAAAAAAAAACTCTTATTTAATTGAGCAAAATAGGCTTCACTTTTTTAAAAACTCAGTCCAAAGTTTTTACTCGCAAAGTAAGTAAACTAAACTAATAAATAAAGTAAACTAAGTTAATAAGTTAATGTCATAACATAGGCATCATAATATAATATAGACATGAGCATTAGGCCAAAAATTTCATAATAACTAATTTTATTTCAAAATTTTGATATTTTAATTATTTGTACATATATTTTGTGCAAAATTGTATGTTAATATTGCAATTATTAACAGAACAATACAATTATGATGATTATTACGGGCCTTCTCAGGAAAATTATTTGCAAAATCAACAATCATTTTATGCAGAAAAAAGAAGTTGCGTTCGACGCGGAGGTTCATGTGGTCATCGGCCTAACAATTGCTGCGCTAAATCAGGTTTTATAAATAAATGAATTGATATTAATTAATCATTTAAAGTAATTACAGGGGAACTATTAAAGTGTTGCATTTAAGTATAATGCAATCGTTCGATTTTTTGAAAATTCAAATGTTCAATTCGAATCTTTACTTGAGCTTTACTTTTAATTTTCATGAAAATCAGAGCAGTATTTACTGAGATAATGGTGATAAACTATTTCAATTTGAAGTAAACTTCATATACACTCATGTAGATATCAATAGAATATCACCATAATCTTAAATTTTTGTAATTAATTTTAAATAATTTATAAACAGAAGTTAAATTTAACTATTTCTATTAGAAAAATTATTTGGTTTCAGGAAAACCACATTCTAAGAACTAAATTTCTTACTAATCAACTAATTTATAACAGCAATTTGTATAAATATATTTAATATACATCTATATTTTTTTAAATTAAAGTAGCTTTTAATTATTCTTAATTCTTAAAACTAAAGACTAAATCTGATACACTATTTAAAGTAAGATTTATTGCTAAACAAAATGATAAATAGATGATAAAATTTATTGTGTGCAGCAAATGCGCGATTAGTATTAAATATATATTTATTTGTATTTTTATTAAATCTTTTATTAACTTAAGTAAATTATTAATATAAGAAACTTAATTAACCCATTTAGCCTGTCGATGCAATCTATGGGGTACTAACTGTCGCTGTCAACGACTTGGCTTATTTCAGGTTAATATTAATTTCATTTAACTATTACCCTAAGTTCTTGTGGATAAGCCGACCGGTGTATAATAAGCCGAAACAGAAAATATATCTGAATCTAAAATAAAAGTGTTGCAATAGATAAGCCGAACGTTATAAATGTTTATATAGATGCCAATAAATGTAAAGTATTATTAAACAATAATTAAGTATCAAATGAAGATACAAATGATGCTAAATCTGAAATTGCATTCGAATCTCCAATTCCAGAAAGTATTTCTGACATTTTGGGAAATGTCACTATAGAATCTGATAAAAATGTTGATGGTTTTGATTAAAAGTATACATTTTAAAACTGTAATTTTCTAATTTTAAAATAAAAATATTTCACTGTATAAGACGGATTTCTTTAAATTTTAAACTTATTCTATAGATAATCTGGGGGTTATCCTCAAGAACTTAGGGTGAGGTTTATTGAATATTATTATTGAATTAATTTATTTTTTAAATTATAGAAATGGGGAAAACGTTAAGAAGATCTGATTATTGTTAATATTAAATAAGTTTATTGAGAGCTCAAATATTAGTTTATATGCCAAACTCAAGAGCGGACATTTTGATTAAATACAACTTTTTTTATTTAAAGTTTAATTTTGTTTAAAAAGCGTCAAATTTAGCACAGAAGTAGAAATAAATATTTTTTTTGACATTTTTCAAAAATTTTTCATTTAAAAAATATTCAAAGATTTTTAAATATAGTAAATTAACCTTTTTTTGTTTTTTTTAATTTAAATTAATTTAAAAAATACACCAAAATAGAGATTATTTCTTTAATAATAGAGAAATTTTACACAAAAATTTTTAGAAATTTTTATTTTAATTCAACTTATATTTATTATACAATTTTTAAATATTCAAATCAAAATTAATTAAATTATTATTTAATGTAATTTAATAACAATATTATATTTTAAAAGTTAATTTTAGCGAAATGTTCACTCTGTTGACTTTCATCGTCAACTTATAATAGTAAAAACTTTTAATTTATAGCGGTGTAAATTTGCTTTCAATTAGTAAAGATTAAATTATTTGTGTTTTTTAATTTTATTCAGCATATATTAATTATGTATAACTTGTTTGAACTGATTAAAAATATAATGATTTATGATGTTTCATGTTTTGAATGCACTAAAAATGATTTTAGACCTCAAAGTGGAGAATTGCTAATCATATATTTTATATGAATTACAAACTGAGAGATGCATACATTGTTATCGTAAATGTTTAAACGTTTACTTTCAAATTGAGTTCGTCTATCATTAATCGCGACTGAATTTTTAAATGTCTATCAATTGTTCCGAAACTGAGCACACATTCGTCAACTGCACCACAAAGTATGTCACATTTGTTTGTTCGGGTGTTTATGGCGTAAGTTATGTAAACATAAGTGTTTGAAATGATTGTTTAGAGTGTGCTCGCTATCGATACTCGTCAACAATACGCTCATCAATACGATCAACAATACGGTCAACGATACACTCCGTATTGGTATCAGAGGTGGTGAACGCTTAATGGGCTCACAATTAGCCAAACAAAAGAGCGAAACAACTGATTCGAGCAATAGGTCGCAGTCGAGACGCCGTCGAAGTTCTCTCGATTCGGACACAACTCCCGATTACATAAGTTCGGCACTTAATAAGCCAATTGACGGCTTTGCGGCCAACGCTTCTGCCAACACATCGCTCACTCCTTCAGCCAACCCTTCGGCCAACAGTTGGCGTCAGAGTGGGTCTCATAAGACGCGAAACGCTATTCCGTCGGAAATAGTGGTCGTGAGTGAGGCCACTGTCGACTCCGTTGACTCTAAAATTATATTTCCGCCACTCTTTAAGCCAATTATACCAATCGGTCACGAATTGTTATCTCAAAGTTATCCTCAAATTAATTCTCAAATTTTGACAAATATTGGTTTAATAATAGAAGAAGAGTTAAGAAATAAAGCGGAATCTGTGGGAAGAGAACAAAATAAATTGATTGAGAGAATCAAAGACATTGATTTAATTGTGTCTCACGTGAGCACCACTTTTGTTAATGAAAGACAGCGAAGATTATCAAAAGCTTCAGAAAATTTTAGTAAAATCGAAGACATTAACGCTTTGATCGAAAAGTGTGAGAACGATATCAATAAGTGTTTAAGGAGTTTAGAGACGCTTAATCTTCATTTGCCTCAGTCTTTAAGTCTGGAAAAACTGGAATTGGATTGAATTGATAATAACTGATAGCATCGCAATGTCATCTCCAAGTCCTGGTCCACTCGGCGCTTCTCAATCGCTTTTAGTCGGTTCTGGTTCGGCACGACGTGTCAGTAATAGCTTTGTTGGCTTGAGTTCTATCGGACCGACTGCTGGTCAGCCGCAGCGCCCGTTAACGCCTCCCATATCACAACAACACTCTCCAAATTCTTTTCTCGCTGGTCTGTCATCACGTCTTATGTCAAATAAATCACGACTTCCTGATATATTAGACATGACTGGCGGCACGATATCCAATAGTTCTGCTATTCTAGGTTTTCGCAATTCGATTCATAATTTCGGAGTAGTCGGCGGTTCTGTTGGCGGTCCGCCAGCTTTGGATTTGTCCGAATTTCCATCACTTGGAGGAAGCAATTCAAATACGGTATTATTTTCGATATTTTCAAAGAGTTTTAATGTAATGTTCAGCTATTGTTAAAAAAACATTTAATATCTGACTGTCTCATCATTAGTAATGTAGTTCAGAATTAATGTTAAATCCCTTTTACGAATCTCAATGTCTTATTTATAGAATGAGTATTATAATTCTCTCACTTCGGCCAAACTCTTAAAATAGACTTGAATTTAATTTTAAAACTCATGTATTTTTTAAAATTCAAAAGTGTATAACAATGACACTCATAGCTATTTGCTGTACTTTTAAATACACTTTGTTATTATTTTTTAATATATCGTTTAATATCAACTCATTATAGTTTATCTTTAAAATTAAATTGTCAAAAGTCAGTCGATCTAATTTTTAACTTATATTATTCAGATATTATACCTCTTCTACAGATGAGAGATTCAATAATATAAATTTCAGTCAATTTCATTCCCTACACGTTAGTTAAATTAGATATTTTCAAATTGACAAATAGACATAATATTATTAATATTGTTTAATATTAATAAACATTATTTAATTTATTCTAGTAATTTTTCAAACATAATTAGTTATAATTATACAATAAATATATTTTATCTATTTTTGTTATTAACATTTATTATTTTAATAAAATAAAATTTGATAAATAATTATTTAAAAGTTAATTAAATAAGTTTTAAATTAAATATCTATATAATTGGCAGCTTTTATCTCAAACGTCAGCGTCGGGCAGACCAGCTTATGTAGGAATGGTAAAAGATAATGTCTCTAACAATTCATCCACCAATGAATTCAACATCCAAAGTGAAGACTTTCCTGCTCTGCCGGGTTCTAATCCTAATTTACATTTCGGAAATAATCAACATGAAAGTACGTCTCTAAGTTCAGCGTCGACAGTGATGTCTTTGGGAGCGAACAATATGACGGCAGGAATGGGTCATCACTCGGGCATCACTTCGAGCAGTGGCGGCGGTGACACAAACCTCAAGTTCAAGCGTGGAATTCAGACCAGTAAAGACGGTCGTGTGACGAACATTCCCGCGGGAATGGTTATCGATCAGTTCGGAATGGTTGGGCTTTTAACTTTCATCAGGGCTGCTGAATCTGATCAAAATCTAGTTTCACTCGCGTTAGGAACCGATCTCACAACTCTTGGGCTTAACCTCAATTCTAATGAGTTAATTGTAAATTTTCAAAATGCAATTTATTAATTTAATGTTATCATATTACAGACCGTTATTTTCAACTTTTGCTGGTCCGTGGTCTGATCAACCTTTAAGGCCACCAGAGATTGGTATTAACTTTTATTTATCAATAAAGTTTATATTTCAAATTAAATTTATTTTATTACAATTCCTAGACTATCCCGTGCCGACTGAATATTTAATCAATAGTTCAATTCGTGATAAATTGGCATCACTTAAATTAAACCGTTATGGGGACGATCTTCTATTTTTTCTATTTTATATGTATCCCGGAGATATTATACAAATTTTAGCCGCTAGTGAATTGTAAGCTTAATATCGAAGATATTACTTTAGAATTATGTTGAATGCAAATTTTATAGATATGTACGCGACTGGCGTTATCATAAAGATGAACGAATATGGATAACTAGAGCTCCAGGAATGATGCCTACAGACAAACAACCTTCATATGAAAGAGGCACTTATTTTTTCTTCGACCCTCACAACTGGAGAAAAGTAGCCAAAGAATTTCATTTAGAATACGAAAGGCTTGAGAATCGTCCCGCAGCCGCCGCTTTCTCTAACCCTCCTTTACTTTCTTAAAATTTACATTATCTAATAAAATGTCATCGTTTTAATTATCATTATTCTTACTAAAATTATAATTTAATTTTTAGCGGTGAGCATAAGAAACAAATTCCGTTTTAGTTGTAAAATGTTTTTAAAACATTTATTTTGAATTAGTGAAAAACCTTATGGACATAAGAAGTTAAGATCAGTTGAATAACCCCTTAACTCGTGATTTAGAGTAATTAAGAGCGGACTTTTAATCTGACAACAAATGCCATTGAAATCGTCTAAATCTAACGACCAAATCATAGCTCCGCCTAAGTTATTATTTTTAATAAACCTGGACTTCTGTATTAAATGGTCGCGATCGTCATAACCGACCCATTCATGATTGTCATAAGCGTACGGTCCGGTTTGCATCTGCGATCCCCCTTTCATATAAGAATCCACTCTTTTAGCCCATCCTTTTTCAACAATGGCAGTGCAAATTTCATAGTATGACAGAAAGCCTCCCTCTTGCGTGTATTGGCCGCCATCGCCAGAACCATTAACAGCAGCTCCCATATCGTTAATGTTTGCATTTACTAATTTGAAAGTTCGCCCATAAAATGGTATTCCCAGAATTATTTTATAAGTTGGTATTCCTTTTCGTATCCAGTAATATGTGGAATGGTTGGCGTGGAATATTTGTTCGACATAGTTGGCCGAATTGGGACGCGAGTAGACCGGCGAGTGATGCAACGCATTCCTGCTTCCCGTTGTGTGGTAATCATATGCCATTAAATTGATGAAATCCAAGTTTGTCACTAGTGATGGCACATCATAGGCCGCGTCTATGATTATATCATTCGCCGACACCGCTGCTGTCAGCAATAGGGGAACCGATTGCCGATTAATTGCTTTTCTTAATTCTTTTATCAATCGAGCAAAATTATGTTTATCAGAATCGGGACCTGAGGCACAGTTGGATTGCCAGCATTTAGGAAATTCCCAGTCGAGGTCTAAGCCGTCGAATTTATGTTTCAAAATGAATTGAATGGCATGCTTAACGAAGTGATTGCGCGCCGTATCGTTGCTGACAAGACGCGAATACTTATCGCTTTCGCTATCGACCCAACCGCCCAAAGCTATCATCACTTTGAGCGTAGGATTTGTTTGTTTCAACGATACTATTTGAGCGTAAAAATTGTTTTTGATATCAGTACACTCATCAGACGGCTTTAAAGTTAATGTCTCGTTATCCAGAATCGCAAACGCATAAATTATATGAGTGCATAATAATGGGTTTACATGCCTAACAGTATACTTTCCTATTCCCACTCTATATCGAGACCAGTTTGTGAAATAACAGACAATCTTATAGATATTTGACAACTGTCTCGTTTCGGTTAGTGGAGACAATGAGCTGCTCTCCGTTTCTGACTTATCCACATAACATGAAATCTCATCTTTTGGTTTCAATTGAATGGTTTGATTTTGTGAAATTGAACTCTTTTCAGTTGTTTCATCTGCACTCGTCTCAGTCGTTACAGAGGTTTCGTCTACTGTATAATTATCATTACTAACTAGAGTTGCCACTATCGGGGTTGCAATTGTTGATACATTGGTCTCAACAAACGCATCTAAAATCAATTTCGTATTATTTTCTACTTCCAAAATATCAACATTTGTCTTTTTTGAGTTTATGGATGCAATCGCTTCTGTATAATTCATTTCTATTTCAGTAGTTTCTGGTAATTCAGTGGTTTCTGTTTCTACTATATCACTGGTTTCGGTAGTTTTTAAAATGGTTTCAGTATAAGATGCAAAATTTGATTGAGTTGTTGCTATTGTGGCAAACAATGACTGATTTAACAGAAGTTCAGGCGTTTCTTCTTCATAAGTCACCGACGATGGACTAGCATTTGGGAATATTACTGGCATTGAATTCTGACAGTTAACATATTTCGGTTCTTCACACGACTTTGTTATGTCGTTAAACACTTTTCCTTCACCACAACTAAAACGATGCGTAACTTTTCCATTCGAGCAGCGAATCATTTTTGCACAATCTGTTGGGTCGCGATAGTATCCGTTTTCTGCATCATTTTGTAATAACATTTTTATGTTAATTTCATTCAAATAATTCATTAAATATATTTGGCATTTATATTATTGTCTCGCCATTTAAAGTTACTTAAATTAAGAAATAATATTATAATTACCTGTACATTCAAAACTCGAAGCTGAAGATACGATAAAACAAATCAATATTGATTGAAGCAAAATATGTTTTACCAAAAATGCAATTATTTTCATTTTTAATGAATATTTTCAAGTATTAAACAAAAACACTTAACTTTTTAAACAGTAAGCTTTAGAGATGAAGTGCAGTAAAAATCGTTCGCTGAACTTTGAAAGCAAATGCTTTCTTTGGACTGATTCTGCCCTCAATAAGCGATCGGCACTTTTCTGGTCACCTTAGAACAAGTTGTATAGTGACCTAAATTATTATGCCATTTAAGCGCTTTTATAATTAAAGTTGAAATCACAATTATAATCTTTATATGATAAGCTTTTAAATTATTAAGCGTTCATATTTTTCTCATTATTTTATTTTTATATTAACTTATTATTTATCTTTTAAAAAACAATTGAATGAATATGTTTTCCAAAGCATTGAAAATTATATAAATTAATTTAAGGTCATTATAATTTAAGGCCAAATATGTAATTTCGAAACAATTCTATAAATATTGACATTATAATACATTATATTGAATGTAACCTATCTTTATTAAAACCTATTATTAAATTAAATACATCGCTTCAACCTTGAAAGACAACATTTAATTTGAAATATCTTAAAATTAAAATTTCCATTAGAATTTTAACGTACAGCTATTTTATTTAAATATGTAATGAGATGTTTGTTAAAGCATTTAATGTTAAACAGAATATTTTAATAATAGCTCTATTATAATCTATCGTATTATAATTCATCGAATTAAACAATACTAGGTGTTCATAAAGTTTATAAAAGCAATTTTGTTTTGTTGAAAGAAATCAAAGTTTTGTTTATAAAAAAATAGATTTTATTTCAAGATAGATTTTTTTGAAAAAGTAAAATTCATCATTTCATTGTTGTTGGACTGAGTTGGACTGAGTTGGACTGAGTTGGACTGAGTTGGACTGAGTTGGACTGAGTTGGACTGAGTTGGAC
>JAQIYA010000955.1:0-15498 GCA_034699355.1 Microtritia minima | reverse complement strand
AAATCTTTATATAATAATTTAATTTTTATTATATAAAAATTTAAAAATTAGAATTTAATGTTTAATTTCTAAGTTTTTTCCTAATAGATACAATATTTTAAAACATAAAATATTGACTGAAAAAATCTCCCCCCGTCTCCCCCTTTATGGTAGAAAATTTTTTATTATATCCCCCTAAAATATTATTTGACCTGGTCAGCCTATGCAAGACAGGGGACAGAACGGCATTTGTATTAATTTTAACATCAGCTCTCTCTCTCTCTCTCTCTCTCTCTCTCTCTCTCTCTCTCTCTCTCTCTCTCTCATACCATTTTGAATCGAAAATTTATGTGCATCAGCGAAATAAAATTTATTTGCATTTCTGCCATATTAAGAGAATATTTATAAGCCTTAAAAAATGTTTGCATTTTTATTTGCATGCTTGAATTAATCATTTTGTGATTTAATGCGATTTGTTTTATTTTTGCTCGTAATGTCAAATAAAATGCGACCTAAAAATTCTTGATAAGCAAATAAATCTGATTATGGCTTTTTTCGCTTCATTTTTATTTTTAATTTGTCGCGAGGCTTAGTGTGCGGCCATCGGTAATGAATAGCTTATCACTCGCATGCGAATAATAAATTGGTGACATATTAAACTAATTTTCGTATTTCGTTAAAAAAAATACGATATAAATAGAATAATTTAATAAATATAATTTTTTGCGAATTTTTTTTGTGTGCGTTCACAAATTAAGGTCAAACTTATTTGGTGAACAATGAGCGAACACAAAATAAAAAAATAACTAAAAGACAGGGCGCTGTTTCTTAAATCTATTACAGATACGGATCTTCTAAACCTATTTGAATGGATCGGAATCGATGACATCGATGGCATTTGGCAGCTGTGGTGCGGTTGAAAACAAATAATGCTAAAAGCAATACAACGGACTTACACGGCGAGCACATGAGACCGATTTTCTCACAGTTCTGCTAATGATAACAAACGACAATCATTTGTCGGATATAATCTTTTTTTCTCTTTATATTATAAATATTATAAATGAAACTGATATCTATAATTATTGTGCTCGTAAAACCTCTAATTTATAAACTTAATAGATAAAGCGATAGTCACTTATAATTGCTTGATTACAATTAAAAAGAAAGCTTAGAGCAATTTATAATGCTTTAGGAAAAAATTTCCATTTGACCTCTCGAATGATTAACATGACGGACAACAATTATTTTATAGATTAAATTACTGCGTTTAGTTGGCGTACTCTCGAGCAGTCGAATTTCAAATAGCATATCAACATCGGTATTATTAAGCTTTTCATTTTAAATTATCATTTAACACATGTAAGAAAATTTTTGAAAACTTGAAACTAATATACCAAATATATACCCTAAATATGCGACGATAGTCCGCGGGTTATCGAAGGAAAAAAGTGAATTTTTCAAAAAAATATAAACTTATTCTAGATATCACTAATATCTTATTCAAAATCATAAAATTCTTAGCCTATTCAACACAGAATGCTTCAATTATGTCACTATATTGCTATAGAAGATGATACAATAGATTATCTTTACTATTAATTTGATAATCTATTACGTGGTGTTATATGCGGGCTATACATGGGGTGCGGGCTATCGTCGCATATTTAGGGTAAATAATAAATAACATAATATGAACAGTAAATATTAACAAAATAATAATTACTGTTTAAAACTTTTTAATATGTTATTAAAAATATTTTATTGAACAATGATTCGTATTATCTTTTTAATATTCAGTACTGATATTATCTAATAAAACTTATTAAAATTCAATAATAATTGACTTAAACTTTAGAGTTCGACATTTATATAATTCAGTTCATTATTCAAAAGCTAAGTTTTGAATAGTAAAGCTTTACATTCTATTTAATTCCAGATATTTTATTTTATCGATGAATATATCTTGAAATTCACTTCAGGGTTTAGTATTTCAAATCAAATCAAATCTATTAAATCATCTATCGATAGTCGGCAATTCGGATTAATCACTTAAGTTTGACTTTGAGAGAGAGAGAGAGAGAGAGAGAGAGAGAGAGAGACGAATGTGAAATAAAAAAGCAAACTCTCAATTGCTTCATTGATTTAGTAAACAATTTGCCAATTAATTTGTGTGTCAAGACTTGGCTTCTAGTTGTGATTCCATGGGTGGCTCGCATTATGCATTTTTAATGACAGGAAGTCAGCGTGCGATACACAAGAGATGAAAAGAATACGATTAATTCAATACTGGATGAGCAGAACTGTTTTGCTTTTGATTTGAGAGTATAAGAGAGTCAAACAAACTCATGTCGGGGTCGCGTCAGCCAACAAAGTACTGCCGACCGTGAATAGAAGAAAAATTGTTATCTTCAGCCAAAATGTTCAGTATTTTATCTCGTTTTTTCTTTCCTTTTTTAAAATAAGATAAAAGAAAATCATGAGCACCACGAAACACAAACACAGACACACACACACACACACACACACACACACTGCGTAACGCCTAGAATTCTTGAATCATATCATTAACATTTGGGTGGACCCACGAGTTAGCATCGTTAAAATGGATATTCAAAATAATTAAATGCAATACATCATTATTATCGATAGTGAATATAAACTGTCAAAACATACGGCTCTCCCATACAGAGCCGACCGAAACACTCACTCTCTCTGTGTGTGTTATTTTTTCCTTTTGCTTAGTTTTTTTTTAGTTTTCTGCCTGTTGTTAAGACAAGGATGCAATTTGTTAGATAAATAAGGGCATCAGACAAATTAACTTATTACGGCTCGGGACGTCAATTGGGGACTGTAAATAAATATGTAAGTAATAATAAGTACAATGTTTAAATGCTAGAGTAGAGATGATATTTTGCGGCAATATTTTAGGTTTTAGCCCGAATGCAATTTACGATTCGTTAGTCAAACAAATTAATTTTTAAAGAATAAATACCAAAGTAATAAATCATTTGATTTATGTTATTATTTTGTCGATGAAATACAATTAACTTTTAATATTTACAATTTTATCTAATTTAACTAAAAGTGCAAAATTATAAAATATAAAAATGTGTGCCATTTATTAAATTGTTTTTAAAAATGATTATTTATGTTCGCTATTTTTCATCCAAAATAATAATAAAATTATTTTATCTCATAATTTCTGATATTTCTAAAACAAAACATGCTTTTATTAAATGGATTCTTGTCTTAATAATGTTCGAATTCTGTTGGGAGAAAAAATTTTTCATGAAAAATGGTTCATTATTTAAACATTAACGTCGAGCACCGCATGGACTCGATATCATGTGTGGCGTACGAACTTCGAGTTTTTAAAATAAAAACCTTCGGTTACTTTTATTCTTCATTACATTTGATTAATATTAATATTTCAATTCGATGTTTAAAATTTTAAACAAAGTTAACTTATTTGTAATTCCTTTTTCTACGCAGAATAAATCTTTTCTTATAATAAATATTAATTGATTTTTCAAGAGACTAAAGCAAGAAAAAAAAATCACATTATAAGTAAGTTTTTGCTTTCGTTAATTTTCTTTCTCTTTATTTTGGTTGTTGTTAATGGTTATAATCTTGATTTCAAATAATGACAAGATATCGTAAGATTAATCGCTATTAGCAAAATGGCATTCGCTAAGTATACAAAAGGCATTTACAAGTTTATGCTATTCTGCCTTTATCTGTCACACCAAACTATAAAAAATGGGAATACATTTTTTTCTCTCTCTCTCTTTTATTCAAAGTTAAAAACCAACTTTAAAAGTAAACGAAATATTATTTATTCATTAGATTTAGCGTAACGACTTTTTTTTGCTTAGAAGGAGACAGCGAAGAAGACTGTCAGCGAGAAATAAAAAAAAGCAAAAGAAAACCATTATTAATGATTGTGAACAATGCGAGTAATATCATGCAAACACACCGGAAAATAAGGCTCGTAAGAGAGGAAACACAATTGTATTATATATATATACACACACATATATATATTGTTATTATTTGAGAAAAAAGCTCACATCGCAATCAACAGCGAAATAGTGCGAGACAGAGCTGATAGATAGGAGAAAGATATGAAAAGAGAAAAACGCAATCAATAATACTTGTGTATCATATCTATGGCATGCCAGTGACAGATAAGCTAACGTTGAAGCAGAGAGAGAGAGAGAGAGAGAGAGAGAGAGGAAGAGATGATGGGCTGGCGATGGTTGATGATGAGGCAAACAATCGTCAATCATAATTGGATGACACGAGAGAGAAAGATGACAACCGTTAAACAACAAACCCGAAAACCATCATTACTGCCATTATTATTATTATTACTATTTTAAAGAGAGGGAGAGAGAAAAAAAGGAAAAATAGATAGTCCTCTAAAAAAATCGATACCATATTTTCGTCTTTATGCTTGTTTATTATAAACATTATGGTTTAAAGAAGTCAATATGTTTTCTCTTATTGTTCGTTTTCGGGTGCAATTAATGCGTACAAATATATCAATCATGTCCTGACTGTTGCTGAATATGTAATGGATTGCCTGACAGACGAGTGATGACTGTTTGATATATTCAGGTTATATTTGACTATTGAGGCACTGCTTTCAGGCATTTGAACACAGAAAAAATATTCAAACATTGAGAACGCATTTGAAAAAAATATTTTAGATTTCTTATATAACAAAATCAGCGCTTTAATTATGCGAGTTTTTTATGAAAGTCTCAATCAATTTTACTAATTTTAAATCCAACTATAAATTTTAAATTTATTAAATTGAAATTGAAATTAATTAAATTTTCACTAATTAGAATATTTGTGTAATTATAATATTTTTAAAATATCAAATATATAAAACTAATATTAAAAAGATAATAACAATCTAATATTTGATGATTAATTAAAGATGATATTATTAGAGAAGAAAACAGCATAAAATATTTTGCAGAATTGAATTGTCGCGCGTCTATGAAAAAATAATTATAGTCAATGACAGCCATATTTGGGTAGAAAAGGCGAGATATTTAGGGCTGAGTCTGGCGACACGACTCGAGGCGGTGGCGAAGATGTACAGATAAGTTAATGTTGCATAACAGTGGGACAAAGCGTCGAAAAACAATAGACTGACATTAAAAGCGATTTAGAGTAACGGCGACGAGCAGAGGCTATCGTGTGATTGATGTGCGCTCTGCGAGTGACGGCTAAACCACATCCTATTGCCTACCGAAACACGTCGTGAGCAGACAATAAATTTTTATCATAACAATGCATTTCACTTCTTTGCAATTTTTCATAACACATTGTATTTCTTTTTATTTAATGATAATTAACGCTCTAATATTCGTCCATTACGTGAGAGTTTAATTAAAAACGCCATACAATAAGTGAATGAGTAAGAGAGAGAGAGAGAGAGAGAGAGAGACTTTTAATTTTGGTGGTAAAAATTAGTTCTCATTAATAATTGTCTTGATATTACAACATTAAGCAGTGTTCAGTCAATTTAAGCATAATATTAATGCGTTTTTCTTTTTTCTTATTGTGTTTTTTTAGTCCACATATTAATCTCGACTCAATTATGTTGGTGTATATCAAATAACACCTTTTCTAATCAAAACAAAATGCAATTAATAATTGCTGATAAACTGAACGATAATTATGCGGAAATTATATTAGCGGTCATTGTGTTTCAAAACATATGATTAACTCGTGAAAAAATGTTTCATTAGGAAATTAAAATGGCATAATTAAGATGAAAAGACATCGATATTCGGAATGCTTAATAAACTTTGTTTAACTGGAAAATGTTAACTTTTTAAAAATTAATTAACTGTTGCTGACAATGGACTGTCTTAATTGTTACTTATCATAATTTAGATTAAATATACACTACTTATTGATAACAGATATCAATTAAAAATATATTCGCATATCAAATCATAAAAATTTATACCGCTATAAAATGTATAAAATGTTATGATTATTTTTTGAAATTTAATTTCCTGTATTATTTTATTTTCTACTAATTATAATTTTTATTTAAACAAAAAATATAACATATACATTAAAAATAATTTGCTTTATAAAACTGTAAATAAGTGAATTTTACATTTAAATGTAAGGCATCTATAAAAATAAATAGCTTTATGCTAATTATTCATTTATACAGTTAAAGTCCGATATAGTAAACATCTCGATATTGTGAACGCGTTTTACAAATCACTATCATAAGCATAATGTGTCACCACTGTGAACATCGCAATAAACTGCATTTAAACCTACTTTCTTACAAATCAGAACACTCAACAAATAAACAATAGACATATCTAACAATTATCACATACGCTAAACTTGAAGCGAAGTTAAATTCACAATTTAGATTTTCTATTTAATAATATATTTTATCTTAAAAAGGAATGTTTAAAAATATTTATTTGGAAATATAAGCAAACATTTATCACTTATTTTTTACTATTAAATAAAACAAACTTTTATAACATGCCATAAAATGTTGTTTTTTTCATGATAATTCAATATAACGTTAGTCAATGTTTCAGTATAGCGAACGAATTTTTTTGTTTCATGAGTGTTTACTATACTGAACTTTTACTGCATTATTATTTTTAATTCACATAAATAATAGCATATTTTGAATAACTGAATATAATTCAAAATGATAAACAGAAATCTCAAATTTGCATACTTGCTATTATTAAAATTAAAATTAGCTAAAAAATAACTTATATATATGTGGAAAACAAACTTATATTTATAAAAAAAAATTAATTATGAATGAAATTAATTCAAAAAATTTCATTGCAAAATAATTATTTTATGATTTATTTGCGAAACTTGTTTATTTAATCACTTCATTACTCTAGTCATCTATAATATATAAAAGTCCCCTAAAAATGTAAGCAAATTGAATAATTTTACCCTTCTTTCTATTTTTAACCACGCGATTAATTAGTGTTATAATAAATTAAACAATATAATTTGCATTACTAAATAATCAAAATGTTTTCATTTTTTTGTTTTGTTTTTTATAATAGAAACAAAAGGAAGAAGAAAAAGACGCACGAAATAAACTACAATTGAAAGCTAAAATAACTTTTATTCGCTCGAAATCATTCATTCAATATTGTGCACACAATTTCGCGACTGATTTAAATAGAAAAAAATATCGAATATCAATATAATTTTTTTCAATTTTTATAAGTTAAAAGCTCGTCAAAAAATGGTCATATATTATATAAATTTCAACATAATATGTTATACCCAGCGTGACCATAATTTTTTTTTTGGTCATTCCTTGATTTTTAAATTTTTCAATAAAAAATTCCTTGACATTCGTTGACCACAAAATTTTTTATTTAAATTAATTTAATATTATTATTATTATTATATTTAGCATATTGAATCAATTTTTCATAATTTAATTTAATCAATTTAATAAAAATTATAGTAAAGATGATTAAACTAATTTATTTTATGAAATAAAATTATTGATAAACTTTTAAACTTAAAATGTCGCAAATTATTATATCTTCATAATAATTAAGATATATAACTAAATTTAATCATTTATAGCTTAAAATCAGAATTTTCAAAATCAAAATGCTAATCCAAAAAACTTCATTTTTGTTTTTTAGTTGAATTTTTTAAAAATCATAATATCATACTATTTCGATTAAATATTTTTATTATTTTCTAAAATTAAAACACTTTCATGAAAAACTTGATGAGTAAATTTAAAAAACAATTGTCATTTATTGCGATCATTAAATTTTTCTCCCCAAACAAAATCGACAATAATTTTGTGACAATTTTCAGGCCTAATTCAAGTAAAATAACTAATATATTCTGCTGAATTTCATTTGAATTTTTAATTAAACTATCAATTGAAGGAAATAGAGACAAACATAGTATCGGAACGTGTTTTAATATTTTTTACACAATCTTTTCAATTCCTTTTACTTTTTTAAAAATAATTCATAAAGAAAGTATTGTCCGACATGATTTTTTTAAAATTTTCAATAAATAGTTATACTTTATGAGAAAAATTCTTTAAGAGATTGAGATTAATATTTATAAATTAATAGATAAAAATTATTCAATATTAAGGAATTGAGTAACAAAAATGTTAGTTTAGTAAAGTCTCGATAATGTTTTAATTAAAGAAAATTTTATAATAATTATAAAATTATTTTTGTTTGTGTATTTTTCATTCCTTGACCTTTCTCTGTCAAGGAAAGACCTCTGCCTTATTCCTTGACGACCCTTCAATTCCTTGACAATCAACGGCGAATCCTTGACGTTTGGTCACGCTGGTTATACCATATGTATTTCTTATGTTTTAACCTTCGCTCATCTATTTTGTGATTTATTTGTTCACAAATGATACTCTCTAGCGATGGCTGGAATTGGAGTGAGTTCTCCTCTGGGAAACGATCCAAACTTTAAAGAAACCATTATTCATATTATGCGAAAAACTGTAAAATAACGAACGGCCAGCGCTGTACGCAAATAAAGAATAGCTAAATAATAAAGAACTAAACAAGAAAAAAATACCAATCAAACGGCGCCAAACATTTTCCATTCAATAAAAAATAACAATATATATCTAACAAGTTAGGGATAATATTGATCACCTCTGCTTATGGGCGAGAAATAGAGAGCAGACTTCTTTCACAATGCCTTATAACGCACGAGAAAGAAAAAATATTGTTCGTGTTTGTCTAGAATAGTGGCTAATATTGAGATTTATGACTCCGGAACGAGTAATACTCGTCAAACATTGTTACCAAATGAAACACATATATGAACAGAAAGAGAGAAGAGAAACATATAATAAAAATTGAAAGAATTGAAAAAATGGCATTTAATAAATAGTTCAAACGCATTGCTGTTTGAAGTTTGAAAAGTAAACAAAATATGCGTTTTTATTTCTTCTTTCCCTTTCGACCAACTCATCAAACAATCACCGATTGGCAGCATTTTGTTTTTTACTGTAAAAGAAATGCAAAGTAGAAACTCAGTCAAACTTGGCTTTTCTTTTCGTTCAGAAGCAAAATACATGTATATAAACTCTGATAAATTGGTTAAAAATTCAATATAAATTTAATAACCCATCTCTCTCTCTCTCTCTCTCTCTCTCACTCTCTCTCTCTCTCTCTCTCTCTCTCTCTCTCTCTCTCTCTCTCTTTCTTTCTAAATTAACCCTACAAATAGCCTTAAATGAGAGTACTTTTTATGAAAGCCTCTAAAAGTGAAAGTAAATTTAGGAACCTTATCATCCTTAGGGAGAAATCAGTGAGCAAAATGGCAAACATAGAGAAAATGTAAAATTCAAGAGTGGTTTCCGATATCTTTGGCAGCCATCGAATCGCTACGAAAAGAGAAAGAGAAAAGTGGAATAAAATATCGCCATTAAGTCAGATATACTGATTTAAATCATTTTATCCAAATTAATATTTTCCTGATATGGAAAACTTATTTTCGACTTTAATGCCTCACAAATGTATAGCATCAAAATGGCTCTTTTAAAATATAAAAAATTGATACTCTTTACCTCAACAAAAAAAAAGAGTCACTAGACGTGTCAATGGTTTTTTATTAGCTTATACTCATTCGTACACTCTTCGTTAAAAAATATTTTTTCAATAATGATATTTTTTCTATCACTCTTTCCTCGAAGATTATTAATGTCAATAATATAATACTATATCAATACATATAATGAACAACATAGTTGTCCAATGTTTCGGATTAAAACGAATTAAATTAAGAGGAGAGAGAGAGAGAGAGAGAGAGAGAGAGACTTGAATTACTGACTTATTGGCTCTCGATTCTTGTCCTGCAAAACCAAACAAAAAAATCGGAAAGAAAAATGAAGAGAAATAAGAGATAAGAGGGCAAACGAAGACAATCCTTGTTAAATGGCGGCAAAACGAATTGCAAATACTTGCCGTGAATAGATTGCCATTAATCTTAGTATACAGTAAATTACATTAATAAGAGCGAGTGTGTATGTGTGCTCACAAATGCATTTGTTTCGATCTGTGCCGCGAATCTCTCTCTCTCTCTCTCTCTTTCTCCTCTATTTCACTCGACGAGCGAACAGTTGGAGCAGTTGGTGAATAAGCTAAAGCTAATTAATACTAAATAAAACGAGCATTAATGCAGACAAGTCTTTGCCGTTCGTCTTTCTTTTGTTGCGCCCAACCATTCGCGCCATTATTCATTCTCGCAGAATGTATACAAGTATTTAAATGGGTAATTAAGGCTTTTCGAGTTGCCTATTGTTTTGTTATTTTTTATGTTTCTTTTCATACGATTATTTTTCTTTTGGTTTTGAAATCGAGGCGAATCGTGTTAAAGATATCGCGCCTAAAAATAAAGCTAAACGATGCGCGTATGGGTTCGCTTCATGAATATTCTTCGCCTTATTCTGATTATTTGTCAATTTTGTTTTTTTTTTATATTTTTCTTTGACATTTAGATTTGTTGTTTGATTATGTTTTTTTTCTTGATTTATATTATTTGTATTGTCGACATTAAATCGCGCACATTTTTATGAATATAAAGAAATTAAGTGATGAATGTAAAGCTTTAAAGTTTAAGCTTATTTAATTATTTGTGTCGAAAAAAAACATATTCGAACATAAGAAATGACAAAACTAATCGCTAAATGATTAAAATTAAAAAATACTTTTATCTTATTTATTCGATCAAAAGTTATTTTGTTTGAGCAGTAATGAAAAAATTATTAAACGACGCGACAAAGACAGATAAGCCTCAACAAGAAAATTATATAATCTAAACATTTCATTATTGATAAAATTAAATCATAATAAATGGTTTTTATATTTAATTAATTTCAATCCATTTTATCATTTTATTTGTTATGCTTTTATTTGCTGGATTTATAATATTAAACCAAAGCTTACTTTGATGGCGAAAAATAAAGAATTTTATCTCAACAAAAATCAGGTAAATATATCAGTATAAAAGCCAACTATATTTAATTAATTGTCTGAAAATGTTTGAAAATGAAGAAAAATTATGTAAATCTATTCTTCTATGAATAATGATGCAAAATATATATATAAATCTGATAAGTATGAAACTAAAATAATCATTGCTTACTAAAAACTTATAATAAAAAGATCTCATTTTATAATCGCAGCAATGCTTTTCATACAGGATAATCAATTTTAATACAGCAAATGCAAAGCGTGTCTCGAGCAGAGCAAAGCATAATAAAATAGATTAATGCCGTAATATATAATGATTAAGTTTAAAATTATAACAGTATGTAAATATTATAAATTTAGCGCAACTATATATTTTAAAGTAAATATAAGTTTAATTATCGTATTAAGAAAACAATTGATGTCAATCTCAAGCATAATATATTATTTTAATAAATAATACTTTCTTTCCTAAAATAAAACTAGAAACCAACTGACTGTATAAGCAATTGAATAAGTTTTGACAGACTCTGTATAAAATTAAAATCTTTATAAAATTATTCAAATGCTCTTTGATTTAAACATGATTTTTTGGCATTTAAAGAAAATATAAATATATCATTCAGAATTAGCCGTCTATTCATTTATGAATAATGTTTTAAGTTATTTAAATTTTAATTTATCGATTTCGCATAAATTACATTTTTTGTTCGTCGACGAGATTGTTTCAACAGTGACAACAATATAGAAGCTATTAATTTATTTTATATATTTTTTTTTTGCTGGAAAATAAATGAAAAGATGTCAAACTCTAGTCTCATTGCAGGAGAGAACTATCATACGAGTTAATTTATCCGCACAACAACAAAAAAATTTATAATAATTTCTCCTTATCATCAGTCGCTCTATTATAATAATAATATAAAAAATAACAGTTCGTCCTGAATAGAAATCGCAAAAAATGCATTATTTTTCAGTGATTTCTCGCAAATTATTCATCGAGAATGACATATAAATATGAAAAATGAGCGCAACATTAAGTTCGGTAATAATAACTTAAAGGCGCGTTCATTTTCGAGATTATTTAAAGAAGAGAAAGCAGAAAACTTCATAAAAAGCAATCCATCATTAAGTAATGCTCGAAACGAATAGCTCGCGTGAGCGCTAATATAGCCGAAAACCGAAAAACAAGAATATGATTTATGTATATTTATATCTTATAAAAGCGATCAGACTTTATATTTCATTTCATTTATTGTTAACCTCTGAGGCACAAAAAAGTTTTCCTCCGTTTCTCTAAAAAGAATAAGCATTTCTATTTTTTTTTCTGGAGAGGGGAACAGAAAAATATTACGGCTATATCTGAAAAACTTACTCGAAAGAACTCTTAGCGCTGGTATAATATAATATAAAATAGTATAATATCATATTGAATAGCAGTGCGAGCTATTATTAATGATAGGAGTCAGTTGAGTGTGCAATAAGAGATTTATCAATCCTCACTTGCATGCAACGCATCCATACTTCGCTAATGGTTGCCAACGGAATGCGCTGTTCGGTCGAACAATGCTTTCTCTCCAAATCAAAAAACACGTCCACTCAAATGTAAAAGTCAAATCAGAGTGAAAATATTTCTCTAAAGCAATTGTTGTCTGTGTGCGTATTCTCGGCATCTCTCTCTCTCTCTCTCACTCACTCACTCACTCACTCTCACTCACTCTCTCGCCGTGTCTTCTCTAAGAGCTGCAGGGAAAACAATGGCAAATGGATTTAATATGATAGGAGAGAAATACTATCATAATAATATGTAACTTAATAATGCGATGTTAATGGTATGATAAAAATAATGTTCATAGTGTGCCATCTCTTTCTCACTCTCTCTCACTTTCTTTGTTTGCGTTTCGCTACTCTCGCTACTCTCCAAGCAGTACTTTCATCTCATTTTTATGGTCCAACGAGGAGCTATATTGCAATCAAATAAATTTTGTATTATAGTTTATTGTCTATTATGTGCCAGAGAGAGAGAGAGAGAGAGAGAGAGAGAGAGAGAGAGAGAGAGAGAGAGAGAGAGAGAGAGAGAATATATATATAGACGAAGAAAATGCGCTGTTAGGGAGAGAGAGAGAAAATATATAATATGATTGCATATTTGCCCGTATTATCAATTTTAAGTCTCTCAGACTAAATAATTTATGGCATACCAAAAATCATATATTAATTTTTGTTCGCCCAAACCATCATTACGGGCGAAAGTTTTATTACTCATTAATGAATAATTTATTGTTAACGTCTTGTAGAATCGGTTTCCTTTATTTTTTATATTCTTATTTTTGGTTTCCCCAAAAAACTATTGACTCCGCAATTTATGCCCACATTTTTTATTCCGAGCAATAAATGTTAGAACATTATGATAAGTATACATTACATTATTATTTATTATACAAGATATGCGCCTAAGCTCGCATAAGCATTATAGTTATTCGAGTCGATTGAAAAAAGAAAAGTAAAATAAACGAGAATTTCAGCTATGATTTGAAATTTCCAGGTTTGCCGACTCGGGTCTCAGCCTTTCTTTCGTTTTAACGAGAATTGCCAATTTTATTGTTAGTCAAAAGACGCATAAATTCTGTTTGAAGGCAAACCTATCATAACGGGATTAGCTATCATTATGGAGAACTACTATAATTACTTATCGGCATTGGTTTTCGTCTCCATTCCGATTAACGTCGAATTAACTCGAAACTGAAAAATGGCGGTAATAATAAAAAAAAACATTCAAAGGAATGCCATTAAAAATGTTACTGTATTTCAAGTTTTAGCTGGAATTGTAAATTTTACGCGCTGTTTGTAGTTTCTGAACGCGAAAAATGACTGCAAATGATTGGGAAATAGCAATATTCGGTAAATACTAACGTATTCTTCGCCGACAATAACGCCTATAATCGTAATAAACATGCGAACAAGGCTTATAAATATAAAATTTTCAACTCCTAATACCTTTATTAGCATTCGGAGTTCATGCGGTTTTCATGTTTAAAGAAAAAAGTCTTAACGCCTTTGCAGATGCGACGGCCAAACAGTGCCACTCTTAAGCCGCTCCGAAATTGATCCCTAATACTCCAAGCCTTTCGACTTTATTTCAACAATTGATGCCATGAGATGCAGATGCATATTATTCGCTATTTTGTGAGTTAAGTTTGTCGAGGATCGACACCGAGGCGTAAATGCCAGCTTAAGCTGTTTCGCTAAAAGCTGTTTCGTATAGTTATTTAGCATAGTATGTATCGAAACACAACACACACACACACGCATAACAGGCACTCACACAAAATGCACGCTTTTCGCAGTTCATATTTTGAGAGGATTTACATAAAGGATTTCGAGTTAAACATCATGTTTTCAGCTCTCTCTCTACATATAATATTAAATGATACACGCCGTATAAAAATACAACACTAATATATTGTATGTGCGACAACGAAATCTATTTTGAATGGCATTTACTCTCTATGAAAGAGCGAGAGAGAGAGAGAGAGAGAGAGAGAGAGAGAGAGAGAGAGAGAGAGAGAGAGATAATAAACCCGTAGTCAACTGGAAAAAGTAGGAAAAATGATTTGAGGATATGCTCGATATTGTTGTTACACAGTTATAAAGAATGATTTAGTAAAGCACTGTGTGTTTGTGAGAGTACTCCACTATATTTTCATCCGTGAGTACAAACGGAGAAATAGTGTCTCATAAAAGCAATGATTTTTTATATTCCTTATAAGCGAATCTATAATTTTGTTTTATTCATCATTTTCGTCTCAATGAATTGCTACAACTTTTTTTTCTTCAGGATATGAATAAAAAAAAAGTATTTACCAGAATAAAGGACAGAGAAATTTACTTTTAAAATGATTGATTATCTGTCAGTAAAAGAATTTTATAGTGTTGATAAAAATCGCGAAGAAATGGCATAATTTTGTCCAAAAGTTATATAATGCTCGAAAAATTTGAATTATTCAAGTATTGAAATATTCTACTTTTCATTTCTTTGATTCAACACGAAAATTTACTCCCGTATAAGTCTGTTTACGATTGATAGTCAACGAATTACGATACGCTTTTATTTCGCGATACAATGCGATCAATTTCACGAAAATACATCCAATTATCATGTCTTTACATACTTATAGTATTTTTTGCAAATCTCTCTCTCTCTCTCTCTCTCTCTCGAATGTATTCAAACTTCGCGCACAAATAAGAAAATAAAAAATATCAAACTAGCATTTAAATGGCAAATGCGATAGCGATATCTTTCACTCGCTATTTCTCTTCGGTATCCTCAACTCGAACTGATGATATATTGATGCGACTCAGAGAACGGGATCAATTGTAAATAGCAATATATTTGCACTCATATAACATGTACTATTGAGCTCTCTCTCTCTCTCTCTCTCTCTTACTGTCAGCCAACAGCTAGCGATCATTGAACGGGCGTGACTTTGATTTCTTGGCTGAG
>JAQIYA010000954.1:0-15518 GCA_034699355.1 Microtritia minima | reverse complement strand
TGTTAGCAGTGTTAGCACTGTAAGCACTGTAAGCCAAGTGAGCTCTGTTAGTAGTGCTCGCGTCACGTCAACTATGGTGACCTCATTAGAATCGAAATCAGAAACAGCAACAGAATCAGAGTTGGAGTCATCAAAAGGCAAAGTGCAGGCAATAATTGAATCTAAAACAACAGCTGCGAAGCCAATAACGACTGAGTCGAGTATTTGGAAATGCAATGATAGTGTTACACGAATGAATCAAACCATAGCAATGAATGCCACAACTGCTATGCCAGACAACGCTACACACCATCATTACGACCATCATTGCCAGCAAACTGACGAATATAAAGCCACAACCATTGCAGCGCACACCACAACTCTCGCCACAACTCTCTCCACAACTCTCAAAGCAATGCTAACCCCAATGCGAACCACAATTAGCAGCCAAACTCCGACCACAACTCAAACTCAAAAACAGATACCAATTGCGACCCAAAAAAAGATTATAACTCAGAACTCAGAACAGACCACAAGTGAGAGCAACAAACCGACAACAACTAAGATACCAATTAAACTCACATATAAGACCCCAAAACAAGCCATAACTCAGACCTCAAAAGCTGTCACAACGCCGAACACAACAGAAATGCCAAAACAGACGACAACTTATATGCGAAAAAAGGTTACAATAGAGACTTCAAGGCAGACAATTGAAAGCAATTCATTTATCAAGCATTCAACTCAATCTTTACAAAAAACTACTATTATTCCAATAATTAGAACAATGAGTACAACATTGATAGCGTGGACAGAGAGGAGGAGAAGGAAAAGTGGCACAAAAAGTTGGTTGAGTTCACTTTCGTCAGCAACATCTTCGCTAAAACCTTCAGTCAACAAATTACAGACAACACTAACTATTGTTATACCCGTAATATTAACAGCAATAATAGTTTTTATTGTCAGCTTATATTTTATTCGAATGAGAAAAACGATATTACAGGCAAAGCTGTCTGAAGACTCGGAAATGTTATATTTATCTTCGACTGAAATTGGTTGAGATTGAATGAGCTCTCGTTTTACGATTAGTTTATTTAACGGAGAAAAAGCTGCACAAGTTATATACTTTGTATTTGTTAATGTCATGTATTGAATACTTTGTACAGTATTTTGAAACAAATTTTCATAACTCACACTTTAATGATTGTAAAAATTAAATTATTCAAACAATACAAATGATTTGCTTAATTCAATTATGATAAGCCTTATACTGCCTCAAACTGAATAAGTTGTTTAGGTTTGATGTTCATGCATGTATGATATTCTGTATATTTGACATTTTAACCGCATTCATACCTCAAGAGTAAACAATAAGAAATTAATGTACTTTTCAATATTTTAGTACCAATTTTTAGAATAACTCTTTTGTATTGTTTTTTCATATATATTTTACTTTTAGATTCTATGAAAAGGTGAGCAATAATTTTATTTAATTACACTACATTTTAAAATTTTAAAATTTTAAAATTAAAACAATTTTAATTTTAATAATTATTTTTTATTTTTGTATTTTTAATTTAATTATATTTTTTATATATTAAAGTAAAATTTATGGTATTATTAGTTAATGATATTTGAATAAATACTTTGGTAAAATATAAAACAAAGATCCAGTAAAAACTAAATAAAAGTAAATCAAATCATAAGAAAATAACAATAAAAGTAAATCATTTGAAAAGTTGTTTTATTTTATTATTAAAATAAAACAACTTATACTTTTGGTAATAATGTCAAATATAAATGATGACAAAGTATAAATATGATTGTTGCAAATTGATATTAAATAAAAGTTGTATTCTAATTTAAATCTGTGCTTAAAATTTACATTTAAAAAAACTTGTATTTAAAATTATGCTTAAGGATTTATAAATTGTAGATTTAAACTTGTAATTTATAATTTTTATTTACTGTAATTTATTATGAAAGAAAATAAATCTTACAAATTATTAAATTAAAATGGTTTAAAATAAAAATTTATAATTTTTAAAAAAAAACTTATTTCGTGGCAAAACAGAATTTTTCCATAATATATCATTTTTATACAGCTATACTGTATATATAGCGCGTATTCGCAATAGTAAATTGAAAAGTGATATTCTTTCGTTATTCCTGAAATGTGAGTGAATTGAATTGCACTTTTGAGAATATTTTTCAATTTTTATACAACTGCATAATATTTTTATATAAACTATAAATATTCTACGGAATATTAAATCGCAAAACGAAAAAAGTAGCTGCTTATGTAAATAATTTCGAGACTTTCATATTTCTTATTTTATTAGAAATTTATGATTGAAATATGATGGAAAAATTTGTAGAACACTGTTTCAGATCAAAAAGTCTAAATATTAAATATTAATAGATTTAAATTATTTAGTAGAGAATAAATAATTGTTAAATTTTGTAATAATTATAAAATATAATTAAAGCGATTAAATATTTGTAAGCTATTAATACAATAAGCTATTGTTTACAATTATCACTTTATTTGATAATAATGGTAATTTATTTTTTTTATTCATTTTGCTTTAAATTTATTATTTTTAATTAAATTATTTCCAGTAATAAAATTAGTTTAAAATGCAAAATATTTAAAGTATGCTAAAATTTTAATTAAATAATTTTTATACAAATTTATTATGCATATTATTTACAAGTATCCTATAAGCGAAACACATAAAATTAATAACATTAAAGAGTGAAATTTTGTTTATCTCTAAAATTTAGGATCAAAAATTTTGAAGTGTTAATTTTATTAAGTCTAATATTGATAAACTGATATGCGGGCAAATTAAATATTTATTTAATAAATTTATTAATTCAGGTTCAATTTTCCACTTCTTCAATGAAAGTTGAACTATTAAAAGCAAACTGAAACAAACTTAGTGGGCTTTAAATGTTATAAATGCATTTTAATTTATTTACAGTATTTAATAGGGTGGCCAGAATTTTTTAGTTTTCCGGGGAATCCATTAAAACCTATAAAATTTCTGTGGAGAAAACCGGAAGAGATTGAAATATTATTTTAATTTTTCATCATTTTATTTATAATAATTTATAATTACAGTATAAATTTACATAAATAGACTTATTTTGTTAACCAGTGATTTAAATCTTGTATTACCACAAATGGTTTTGTAAAGAAATTTAAAAGGATTTGATTTACAAAACTAGATTGAATTGGGGGAGAATTTTCGTAATTACATTACGAAAATTGTATTTTAGTCAAAATCTCGTTTAGCTTGTGTTTGTATGTTTAATTTGAGTTTATTAAAAATTTGGTATAACGTAAGCGATTGCGCTTCGATTCGAGCTTTTTTAAAATTTATTTGTTCAAATGGTATTGTAGTTCTTTTAGAAAAATTGTAAAAACATTTTTGAATTACCTCTTTAACAATACGCAACAAAAAAAGTGTACCATAATGTGTCCTATTTTGGCGGCCCTTTCCTTCCCTTCCTCTTTCGGGAGGGGGGAAGGGGTGAGATAAACGGATTACATATGGAAGAAAATTCTCCTTAAAAATAACTTTAAAAATAAGTGGTGTAATGTAAATGCTTTTATTCAATGTAACAATTTGTTTATTCAATGTTATAACCTTAAAATCTAATCAAAATTTAAGAAAAGTTAATTGAACAAACAAATCTCAAAATTTCTAATTTCTAAATTTATTCTATTGTACAATGTTGTACAAGTTGTATTGTATTGTTGCATTAAAATCCATAATAATGTTCTTTAAGTTAAAGGCAAAGCTTTCCTAGAAATACTTAAATTAAATGTAAAAACTAATTTTTGCAATAACTTTGCAATCATTAGTCAATTTTATCAATCAATAGTCAAATACAAATATGCATAAAATATTTTAATTTTTAATTAAGATATAATTTGATATCAATTATGCGATAAAGTTTAATTGATTAAAGAAATTATAGATAAAAATTAAATCGCTTGAATTTTCAATTCAAAAATAAATCCAAACTACATTAATGTGTCATTCAAACACTTAATTATCTAAACTAAAATATTAATATTAAATTATTAGTAAGAAAGACCTAAAAAACAGTACTTCAATACATATTAAAAAGTTAATTTAATAATTATTTTGAAATACTTGTTATATATACGTATAAAAAAATGAATTTAATGCAGAATTTGATAAATGAAATAAATTAAATTCCATCAAAAAATATAAATTTTAAATAAAATTAAGATAAAGATGAATTGGATGCAATGTCTGCCGATTTTTCATTATTAAGTACATTATGACCATTTGAACACAACACTTTTTTTGGTGAGGCATCCGAACCTGAAGGTTGACGCTATGGAAATAAATGTCAATTAAATAATTATTGAATAACAAGAAATGATTTGATTTCCGAATTTCGTAATCGATGAGTGCATAAAAAATGTTACCTTTCGCTTAATTAGATGCGAGATATCATTAATAGGTTTGTCTTTAATTTGAGTTTTAATAATAACTTCCTCTTCTTTAACTCTCTCTTGAGCTTCATTTTCCATAGCAGTGCGAACGTTATCCATTTGATCGCGAGAATCTTCAATTTTAAGTCTCATTTCTGGAAGTAAATTCCCCAACTGAGCTATTTCTCGCTCGATAGATGAGATATCATCAGAATTTTCGGGAGAAATCAATGAGATCTGTTTGCGTTTATTTTCAATTCTATTTTCAATCACCTCAATAGCGCTCTGAAAACAGTTATTGGCGTTTTCGCATTGATTGCTAAAAGAGAAAGCGATTCCCAAATGATAATATCTAAAATAGAATTGCATGTTTAGAGTTTAATCAAATACATGAAGCATTGTATAACATTTATTAGGCATACGTCTCAGCAATTAATCGATCGTCGTCTTGCAAAACCTCTTTACGCAAATTAAGGCATTGATTAAGTATATCGATGGCGTTCTCGTTATTTTCCCACTCAATGCTTATTTCGCCCAATTTTTGTAATGTTTCGGCCAATTTAAGCTTCATATCCGGCTGATCCAAAGATCGTGAAAAAACCACTTTTGCAAGCGATAACACCTCCCATGCAATCTCTATATTAGACGCTTCGTTATCTTCAATTTCTTCGTTAAATTCATCGCTTTTTATGTCATCTGTTTGCTTAGATGTTGAGGGAACGCATGAATCTAAAGTATCTGAATGTAAAACTTTTGCCTCAGAACTTTCCGGTTCATTATTTTCACTGTCTTTCTGTTTTTTATCTTCATCTGATACTTCGATATCCTCTTCATTGTCAGTTTTTTTCTCTTCAGCTAAAATTTGATTTATTATAATTATTGCTTTATAATTCAATCAAATCAAATAATGTAAAATGCACTATAATCTACAATGAATGTGACTTTATTATAATTTTATTTATAATAAGTTAAATATAAAAATCTTTCCTCAATCAGAAAATTTTATTCTTTAAAAAGAAATAAAGGATGCAATATAAAATATATAAAATAGAATGGGATTTAAATAAATCAAAAAACATAATCACATTTTTTATCGTCAATTTCTTTATTTTGCGAGTCATCCTCTTTCTCGTCGCCATCATCTTCATCGTCCTCTTCTTCTTCTTCCTCTTCTTCTTCTGTCTCTGTTTCAGAAATTTCTGCAACTAAATCGAAATAATTTTATATTTAAGATATATTTTTGCAATTAATTTTGCAAAAAAATAAAATTCATGAATAATATTATTTCATTATAGAAATAAAATAATAAAATTTTAGTAATCCATAAAACTATGTCAGCGTTAGTGCTGTAGAGATAATGAGTATTCAGTAGAGGTTTCACTATTGATATATACTGAAACAAAATTTTCGAGTCAAGATTTTTCTGCGGAGATCAATACTAGAGCTTAAAGGGATCTGAAAATATAGATCCATTTTAAGCTCTAATTAATACTATCGGAACAACTTTTCAGTTTAAAAATATCTTCTTTTTTATAATAAATTAAGCTTAAATATTATTTAACGAAAAATTAATTAATTTAAATACTAATTCTGATTTTTCATTTATAAATAAATATTAATAATTAGAAAAAGTTTTTTCTTCTCAATTCTAGCAAAACAAATACCATATCCAAACTTAAATGAAATATCGATATCATGTATAATATGCTTATCTAAACTCAGTATACAATAAATATATTAAGAAAAATATTTACATACTATTTCATAAAAATACCGGGAAAGAGAGGTAAATTATATGGAGAATATACCCAATGGAAATACTTTTTAAATAAAGAGATTTGCAAAAACTCAATGCATATAAATAGGCAAAATGTAATGATCAGATGATTCAAATAAATAATTAAAAACTTTATCATTTTAAATCAAAATATAGATATTCAAATACTTTATCAAATATTACCTCTTAAATCTAAAATATATACATCCTTTCACTCAATTAGAAATTATTTAGTGAAGAGGTGTGAAACAATTAATAATTTTAAGAGTAAATAAATAATAATACGAAAAAATTTAAACTTTTTATCCTTTTAAATTTAAGCATCTATATAAACATTTTCGCTAATTTTTTAAAGGGTTCCTAATTTCGGACTGTCCAGAGGTACCTCTCAAGACATAAATGATTGTGGTCAGTGTGATCACAAGAGGGGATCAGAAAATTGTCAGAAACAATAGCGTGTGATATGTCGTTGAGCTCACGAGCTCGAGCTCGTCAGTTCGACTTATTGAGTTTAATGAGGTGGTCTTGAGGTAAGGACCAACTTAGAGGGTGTTGGGAAAAGTGTCAATACAAATATTTAATGCTTAATTTCCTTTACTTTTAAGCATTATAGACTCGAAACCTGGACCCACACATACATATGATTGCTCAACAGTCCAAATGGCTGTATAAGAGTGAAGAGGCGGTGTGATTAGTTTTAAGAGGACTCTTCGATTGTTTGCGTCTCAATTTGTCACATTTAATTATTTTCTACACCCGTTCTGTAGAACGGGCTTTAAAGCTCTATTATTATAATGTTGAATATTTACTTGCTTTTCATAAAAATTGAAAATAATCAAATCATCGATTAATTTTGATAAAGAATAGAATGGTTATGCAAATAATTATGCATAGCTTGTCTTAATAATAACTAACTGTTTAAATTTGCCTAAACTATTAGATTTTTTCTTTCTTTAAGCAAAAAGTATATTATTTAAATAAAATACTTCTATATTACTCATTATTTAATAAACAAAGTGTTCGTCTTTGACTTCTCTTTATTGAAGCAAATTAGAAATTATTTCACTTTGATTTGTGTATAAAATTTAAATAACAATTAATGCTTATTTCATGTTTCAGTAGTTTAGTCGAAATAATATATTATTATATTATAATTATATCATTTCACTTTCATAAATGAAATTTAAAAAATTGAACAAATAATATGTTTTTTGATACTTTGAATACTAAAAAAATCGCAATCATAACCTAAATATGTTTAATTTAACCGGTAATTAGTTTAGACTATGAAAGAGGTAAGCATAGAGTTAATCATAGATGAAAAGAAGTGCAAACAAGTCTCACGTTTGGTGTGAACGACGCCATCGATGACGCCGTCTTCGATGCGCGCCAACTCGAAGAGCGCGCTTCCGTAGTAGAGGTACGCCTCTCCGCACTCATGAGCTCCGATGCCGTACTGCCGGTCCAGCAGCTGACACGCCTCCTGCAGACTGGTCACCGCCGACGGGTAGTCCTCGACCAGCATATGCCGTTTACCCTGAAGTAAATGGTTTAACGCCTCGATCGCCAGATCGCTGTCAGACACGCATACATTTAAAATCATTAGTTCGTAATAAATGGTTGCGATCTATAATTACGGGTTATCGTTGTCCGCGCTCTCGGAGGCCATTCTGCGTGTTTGGCCCGAATCGCCAACAATTAACTCCTAATTGATAGTATTATAACTCAATTTAAATTTGCTGTTTTGGCGAACGCTTTCTGGCTATGAGTAAGAGTTGAATATGAAAAAGAAATGCTTGTGTGGCGTCGAGAGTGCGACGATTTGGTGCCTTTTGTTACGACTGTATGGCAGTCAATAGCAAGTATTGTCTGCTCGTCAGCGCTCACAAGTGCCGCAAACAGCGAAACATGAATGGACTCGCGATGACATCTGCGAGTGAAGCGAGAAATACAATCATATGTAACGCAATTCAATGCAATGCAATGCCAGGCAATCACCGATTTTGCATCTCATATGTCGCCTGTATTTTCATATGTTTTTCTTATTCAATTATTTGATAATTAAACAAATATTTATTTGAGTTTAAATTGTTTGTTAAAATGCTATATATTTGATTTGATTGATATGAAATATAAGTGTAAACAATTGGCTTCAGTTAAAGACATGCCATTCATTTTAGTCACGTGTTGTTTTGTTAAATGAAATTAATTGTTATTATTATCAAATTAAGCACATATTATTGGTTAGATTTGTTGAGTTGAGCTTCGAGTTGATAGCCATAAATGGAACCATTAGAGACAAATCGGGTGAATATGTTGACCATAGAGTGGGAAATGATGGACAAAACGAGATTTTTCGGACTCAGTGTTGTGAACTCGTTAGCGCTGAGAGTTGTGTTGTATCCGTTGACTGTCATTAAAACGCGTTTACAGGTATTGTTTTATTTGTTTTCGCTTTTAATTGTGTTTATTGCATATTAGAGACCAATCGTTCAACATATTTGTGCTTCACTTTTTGGCAATTTATTTCAAACTAATAATTAAATGCGGAAAAATTAAGCTTTTTATTAGTGAGTGTCGAATAATTACTAACAAGAAAATTAATTTCAATTAAGCATTTCTTAATTATTTATATATTGATTATGATATTGATATTGTAAAATTAAAATTAATTTTAATTAAATTCAACATTTTTGTTCGATAATCAATTATATATATCACTATTTAAAATTCGCATTTAGATATTATTGACATTTTGCCAAAAGATATAAACATTATTCAAATCTTTTTTAAATTAAATTTTATGGCAATTGATTGAATTATTTAAATTTTTAAAGGTTCAAAGGCACGGCTTTTATAAAGGTATATGAGATTAGTTTGATTTTGAAAATTAGATTTTAAAAAATAAATAACCTTTAAATTTAAACAATTTTCCAAAAAAGGCACTTTTGACGCTTTTAAAAGTATCATTCGTCACGAAGGCTATTGTGGTCTTTACAAGGGTTAGACTTGAAATTTTTTTCTTTAGTAAATTTTTAAAATATTTATTTTTATTATTTTAGGCTTTATGGTTAATACTATGCAAGTTGTGTCCGGTAAGGATGGGATTTAAATTAAATACATTACATCGTCATTATAATGCTTATTTAACTAGCATTACTTAAATCTAAAATAAATCTAAAATAAGTAGTTAAAATAATTTTATTCAAATTGCAATTAATAGGAATCGGATATATTATAACTTATGAAAAAATTCGTCATATTTTATCAAAGAATGACATTCACGACAGTAGAATTAAAGGATTAATTGCTGGCGGTATTAATGCAAACTTAATGCATACCTTTGTCTATTCATAAAATAAAAATATTTAATCGAATGTTTTAGGATGTGGTTCACTAGTTAGTCAAACAATTATTTGTAAGTAAACTTTATATTTATAAATTTATTGATTGATTTTATACTTTGTTAATGAATAACAACTAATGTTCAACTAATAAGACATTTTTATAACTTTGTGAAAATTTATTTTTAAATAATTATTTTTTAAAGAATTTCTTACTTCTTATAACGAGTTAAATTAAAGATCACAGCTTTGTTTGATCAAAGTTTTGTTGAAATAAATTATTTTGTGCCATAATTAATATTCATAAAATATACATTTAAAAATTGTTTTTAAGGTCCTTTTGATGTGATATCACAGCATTTAATGGTATTGGGAAGTGTTTCAAATAAAAGTAAAAACTCTCCAACAAATGGCAATATTTCTAAATTGAATATTGATACGAATAATCTTAGAAATTTTGGTACTGGAAAAGCTGTAATTAAAGAATTATATCGAATCGACGGCGGATTTAAAGTACGGATAGGAATAATTTATGCATTTTGTAATTTAATTTTATAAACGGTATATTTGTTTATATTAGGCATATTATAGAGGATATTTTTCATCTGTAGCTACTTATGTGCCGAGTAGTGCTCTTTGGTGGATGTTTTATCCTATATATACAGGTATTATATATTTGAAATTATTTTTTTTCCATTTCTTTGAAATTATATTTGACATTTGTTAAAATCTATAAAACTTGATTGATAACTTCAAATAAAGTTTATTATCTTTATTACTTAGAATTTATTATTAGTATCTTTTAATTACGTAGACTCTAAAAATTAATTATATATTCCTGATTAATTTTGTATAAAATTTAAACATACGAGTTTATTAACTTTTAGATAAAATTACCATATTTAAAAATATATAGCATATAATTATAAAAATAACGAACAATAAAATGGTTATTAAAATTGAAATAACGTAAACTAAAAATATGTAATAAGTTATTACAGTTTACTAATAACCTATCTTAAGAAGTTATTTCTTTAGAAATATATGCAGCATATTTAAACTTAATTCTTTGTATTATTTAATTATTTATTTAAATTTTTAAAAAGTTTTTGTTTGAAAATTTTAATTAAAAATTTGCCTTTTATATTATAATAATTAATACCTATCAAACACTTAATATTATATTAGCATTAAACAGTCAAATAATGCAAAGAAATATAAAAATTAGAATTATAAAAATTTTCGAATGTTAAAATACTTATTTATAATATTTTAAATTAGGATATTTGGTAACTTTAGTACCTGATTGGACATCTCTTATGTTAATTCAGTGCGCTTCGGGTTCATTATCTGGTCTTACAGTTGCAGGTAAAACGCTATTATTTGATAACATGTGCATTGTGTACATAGGGTTACCAACTTTACAGAAATCACCCTTTCCTGTACATTGCGATGTACAGGAAATTAAATTTACTAAAATATCAATATTAATAAATAATAAGTATAATTGTAAACAAAAATATAATTTTAATGCGATTAATTAATGCAATCAATAATTTTCCGATTTTCCATTTATATTTTTTTATTAAATAAAAATTAAAGTGTTTATTATTAATAAATATACAATTATTCAAGATTATACGAATATACATAGTGGTCCAATATCTTCAGTCTTTCTTATTTTAGCGTTAGTATTCTGTTTGAGTGTTTGAAAATAGTCTGGACATGTATTGATTTGGGCACTCGAGGCTTAATTTTATACTCTTCATTTAATTATTTTAATTTTTTTATACAGTACGACTTCGATTTTGGCAACTTGATAATGCCAATCAAATTAGTTGCCATTATTGAGATTTGCTAAATTCAAAGTTTAATATATACTAACTTCTTTGTATGCAAATTCAATCCGTGTCTTAACAATCTATTGCTAAATTCAAGGGTTGTCATAATCGGATTTGCCAAAATCGAGGTTATGATGTATTTGTTATTTAACTTTAACTCTTTTTTCAATTATTTATTATGTAAATTAATAAAATTTTCTAAAAAATACACTATTGAATTATTTTAAATAGATTTAATTTATTATTAATAAATAAATTTATTAATTAATTTTAATGATTTAAAATTATTTTTAAAGTTTTAACGAATCCACTCGATGTTTTAAGAGCCAATATTCAGGTAATTAAAAAATTTTAATTTTAAATGTTAAATTTTAATAAATGCATGTTAACTTTTAATGCATATCAATAACTTTTTAGATTTTAGCCTATTTTGATTTATATTAGATTTAATATTTTTTGTTTATATAAATATTATTATTATTATTATAATTAAGGTGAAAAGAATCCCGTCATTTGTATTTGCGGTGAAACACATTTGGGCCGAAGAACAATTCAACATATTTAGGAAAGGCTTGTCCGCTAGGATTACGCAGAGTTGCATTTCTTCAGCCTTTATAGTCGCAGGTTTGTTGTGTGCTTTAAATTGTATGTTAATTCAATGTCAATTTATTATATTATTTATAACTAGTGTTGAGCACAGGCTCACAGATTAGTGAGCCTGAGATCGCAAGCTATAGCTTAGGCTAACCTCCATTTAGACTCAACGAGTCTCAAATCACTACTTTACTTATTGTTTATAACAATTTTAGGAATAAATATCAGAACATTTTAAGCTTCATTGAAATTATTTAAATGAAGCTTAAAACAATACTTTTATTTTTTAACCCAAACATGCGTTTATCGTAACAAAACTTTTAACTATCGTAACATTGATTATAAAGCTAATACTAGTTCATTACTGTATATTTAAACACTAGTTTTTCTCAAGACAAATATTTTTTAATTTCACTCTTGAAATTGTGAGAACGTTTCATCAGTGAAATTAATAAAAATATTTGTCTTGAGAAAAACTATTGATTATTAAAAACTTATTCAGACAAATGCAATAAAATTAATATTTTATTGAAAAATACTTTTTAAAAAAATATTTAAACACTGTTAGATTAAAGCAAAAGTTTATGGTATTAAATGATTAAATATTAGTATAGCATACATTACTGAACTTATATTAGCGTTATATAATATAACACTAAACATTGAATATAACTTATATTCAATGTTACAATCGTTACTAATATTATATAACTTATTTAAATTGTTTATTACAGGTTACGAAACACTTAAACGGTAAGTTTAAATTCAATTTATAAAATTGATAGACAAAATTTACTTTTTATTAACTAAAATTAAAAAATTGTTAAAAACAAATGTTTTTATATTATGGTAATTACATAAAAATTAAATTTTATAATTACTTAGAAACTGAATTTAATATATAGAGTCAATGGACAGTCATTGACATTGACTTGTCTGAAAAGAAATACAAAAAAAATATTTAGCGGCTTTTTTTATCAAATAAGTTTACATTAAAAGATATAGTTTAAAATAAAAATATTAATAATCAAATTCAGGTAAAATTTAAAGCAAACACTTTAGTTGGCAAAACCAAAAATAAAGTCATTTGCAAAATAAAATTTAAAAATTAAAATAACGCTAATTTTCATAAACAATTTTTAAAAACATGCTTAAATGAAAGCTCTAGCGATAAATGCGAATAAATGTGAAATTTAAAATGGTAAAAAGAAAATTATATCTCATTGTCATATTATTTTTAATGCGATTTCATTTTATTTGATTTAGGTTAAGCATACATGACGAATATAGAAGTGAAATAAAGTGGTGACCATTAAATCACATCTTCAGAACCGAATATTGTTTCGACTCCTAGTCATTGAACTTCAATTGTGATATCATTAATTTTATAAAGCAATATAAATGGAAATTTTGCTATGAATATATTGTATTGAATGTTTATTTAATAATTATAATGATTTTTCAATATAAATATAATTTTAATAATCTAAATAAATTAAATGTATAATATTTAATAATATATAAATTGTTTTTTAGTCAAATTTTGGCATTTATTGTAACATTTATTAGGAATTTAGAAACTAAGAAATAATTACAAAATTCATAACTTTTTAATAAATATTTTTTTCTTAAACAGATATATTAATTCTAAAATTTTTCCTAAGCATAAACTATCTTAGATGTGTATAGTGTTGAGCATTTTAATTGGTTTAAAATAAAATCAGCTCAATTATTTAATTTAATATTTAAATTAAATAATAATTTGGTTAAAATTATTTTTTTAAAGAGAATTTCTTCTTTTATATTATAATTTATTTTCCTACCCCTAAATGAAAAATTCAAGTGTTAATACACTTAAATGTAACCAAAAATCTTGTCACTTTCTCATTCAGTGATTTTAATGTGGTATTCAAGTATAAATACTTATAAAGAAATTATATTTAAAATATTATTTAGTTAACAAATAAAAGTTAAAAAGATATTATTAAAATTTAATAAAGCAAAAAATTTACTTTTAAACAAAAAGAAAATGATTTGATTACAAGTGAATGACTAAATGGGCACATATTTATATTTAATTTGTACTTTTTCTTATGTAAACAAGTTATGTTTGAAACCATATAATTTCATCCTCACTTGCAAGTGGTAATAAATTCTTGACACATTTTATTTTTAGCGGGGATTCCCAAAATTACTGGTAGAAATTCCCATCGTTATGAATTAGACCGAAACATAGATTGCAGGGCAGGATAGTCTGAGTTTAAAAGATGATTAAAAACGTCTAACAATAACATTCAAGTCAATAACGACACGGATGTGATGATGCATTATTTCAGCACAATATAGCCCATGCATGATATTATTAACTTGAAGTCTTACAATGTATTGCTAGATGTTTATGTTTTTCATAATAAAGTTTTTCTTTGACAATACATAATAGCGTTTTTTTTCATAAGCTTTGCCTTTAATCACTTATAGTAATATACAATTTATGATTTCTAAGCCATAAAAAATTTATTGAAAACATAGTTAAATAATTGTTTGATTTCACTGGCTGTCGAACATGAAAACTTTTGAGAAACACAATTCACACTTGTGTTGCGCTTTCATGATCTCCAACATTGACAACACTGACAATTAGCACCTCAACCTCAACTTTAAACTTTTTGTAGGTCGTGTGTTAGGAGGAGAATGAATGGGAAATTGGGTCATTTAAATAGAGATTAACTAAAAGTTGTCATATGGCTTACAGCATAAACTGAAAAAGTTTTTTATCGATCATTTGCTCTCACAATATCATAAGTTAAAATGAAATTTCTAACTGTTATGAAAATAACTTAATTTCTACGAAAATGATATTAGAATATAATTTTTTGGTAATTTATTTAAAATTCAGTTTATTATACATATAGTATACTTTTAAAAATTAAATGGTAACACATCAAACTGGATAAATCAAGTCATGGTAAGTTTAAAGTTTTATTAGTTATCTTACTTTATAGAGAATTATAATAAAAAACGTTTTTTTAACAGAAGGTAAAACTTTTTGTGAAATGGATAACATTTGTCTCAATAGTAAATGTAATATCGTTAACGCTGGCTAAAGACCATAATTCAGGAAAGCAAGGATGTCAGTGAAGTAAATTTTTTTATCTTCTTAAAGTTAGTCTAGAAAAAAACAATTTGCACTTTTTTATTTGCACATTCATTAGGGTTTTTGCCAAATAGATTTAACTCAAGCTCATATGGACATATTTTTTCCAACTTTGCAGCGCTAACCAATTTAAATTACTGTCGCACTCCGTTTGGCTCTCCGGGCGAGTGTAGTGATATTAGGAAATGTGTTTGGCTTATCTTTGATTTACCGATGTTGCGACAGTCGGTGTGCTTCAGAAATGTCATTATACCTGGAGTTTGCTGCCCAATAAGTGTTTCATTTCCAAACTCAATTACCAATACTGTATTAGTAAGTTTTTATTTAAGTATTAAAAGCTATTTTTTAAAAA
>JAQIYA010000953.1:0-15524 GCA_034699355.1 Microtritia minima | reverse complement strand
TTATTTCTATGTTTTTATGATATTAGTCTTATTAACTTAAGTAATTTATTTCTAATCAAAGCTGTATTTTATTTTTTATTTATAATAAATATTTACAAAAGTAAATTTAAATAAGAAATAAGCTTATTTACGTTTTTAATAATTTATAAAAAGCTGCATTAAAAACGGAAAGACGGACAGAATATATCTCAAAGCCATAAACTAACGTTGTTTAAGTGAAACTCAGCTAAAAGTGCTAAACATCGCTTTATATAATGTTATACTCTATGTCTGTATATATACTCATAAACATATATATATGCGGACATTTCAAATATATAAGTATATATGGACAAATTTATATATTAAATATCTATGATCTCTCTATAAAATCCATGAGTTTGTTTGTCTGTTCCACTATAGACTCGGAACTGGCCAGAGGTAGCCCACATGGCATATATATTTGTGCTCAGCATGGAATGAAAAGTGCCGCAGGGTGTAGAAGTTGGTTGGGGGTGTTTGGCCAGAAACCAAGTCAATCGATATTCAGTTGACCACAGTTTGACTGACTGAGTTAAATTTTATAAAAATGTACTTTCACTGCACAATAATTGGTAGACACTTACAGCCTATTTTATTCAAAATTTGACTCTCAAAATAAAGTAAACGAAATTTGGACTCATCTGAAAATTAGAGTTGAGCTAATTTTTCTTAGAAATTCATATATTGAAGACAAAAATCTTGTAAATAAAAGGGATAACTTTTTATAAAATTTAGCTTTTATGTGTATAATAATTAGTTTGATATTACCCTAATTTTACTTTTATAACTTCGAAACTAAGAATTTAGTAACTGTACAAACATAAAACTTAGTTGTAATTTAAATATTTAAAATATCAATTCAAAATATATTATAACGAATTGTAAAATGTATGATAAATCATAAATCAAACAACGATTATTACCTGTAAACAGAATCAAATCAAATTTCCATCATTTATTCACAATTGTTGAAAATTTTTAATATTATTTACAATAAAATTTAATTTGACTTTTAAATAATATTTGATCAAATATTTACTATATAAAAGTTATCTTAACCTAATTTACTAATTAAATCTTATTACACGTTATTTAATAAAATTTATTAAACTTCAGATTTATTTTCTTCGTGTTTTTTCTCTTCAATTTTTTTGTCGCCAGACTCGGCGTTTTCTAGTTTAATGAGTTCAAGTTTGTCGAGTCTCTCCCGAAACGGCACGTGTTTCGACCTAAACCACCACACTCTGGTCAGCTCTCCGTCCTCAGTAAACCTCGATTTGCCCGCGTCTTCCAAAAGATGATACAGAGCTTTATTTCTCTGAATTAATTTATTATAATATTCGATGCCTCCCTCGAGATAATTATCGCCTCCTTTAGCGGCCTCTTCGTCCGCATATTTCTCCCACGTTTGAATAGTCGAATCCATAATAATTGAATAGAAATAAATGCCGAAGAATGCGGACAGCATTCTAATGGGCAGTCGGAGCAGAAGGTGTTCGCGTATCTTAAAGCGCTTAATAGCGAACTGTCCCAAACTAAGGCCCAAATAGACGCTAATCATAATGAGCGTCGGCACGATTAAAACGCGAGAGTTGTTCGTGAAGTGCACTTCTCTGGCGATGCCGAACCGCTTGGCGTCATCGCTCAACACCAACGACGCGATCAGCTGTTGACCGGCTTCACTCCGCCATTTCATGTACGGATCGTGTTTTCCCAAGAATTGTATGCTTGAAGGGCTCACGTCTGATAGTTTAGTGTACGTGAAATTATACGGCAGACCAATGATAGCGCCCATTCGCGACTCGAGAGCGCCGGCGCTGAACGGCTAGTATTTTGTTAATTGGAAAATAAAGTTTAAATAACTCTCGAGTTTTACGGCTAACGGACGCAAATCTAATTACTTCCGATCCGACCACAGGAAAAAATTTGATGGCGTCGTAGAGCTTGTATCGGCGAGGAATGTCGACCGCGTCCCACACCTCGAGCACCAGGTTTTCCAAGTTGACGTCCATTTCTGCGGGATAGCCATCCCTGCCATTGCAAACATTAGCGATATCGTCAATACTGAGGACGAGGTGAAACGGACACAGTTATACATACTTATACATCTGTACGATCTGTTGGTATTTGTAAAGGAAGAGCGAATTCATGGCGCCGTACGTGACGGTCGGCGTCAACATCGCGATCACGAGAAACGCGTTGAAATTGCGGTCGTATTTCTCGCGCATGTAATGCTTGGCCATCACTCGAAACTTGATGTAATTGCTCCGCCATTTCGTCCACCAGTTCGGCCACGAACTCAAACTCGGTATTTGACGCATTGATTTCGGCGTTGATTTGAATGTTTCACTTTGAACACAACTCGATTTGGTATCACTAATTGTTTATATCCAAACAAGTAAAACGTGCTTTTGATACCAACAAATAGTTTTGTTGACTACTAGTTAGCGCTATAATCACAATCGTCTACACATAGAATTGCATAACTGTATAGTTCAATACAAACTTTACGCCAGTTTTTCAAAATTGTATTCAGTGTTGCAATACATTGACATAATTACGATCTTATATTGATGTGAATTAACATTCAATACAATCTAATTGTTTAAACAGCAAATTTTTTTTTCAAATTATACAAAATTTCAATAAAATCGATATTAGAAACTAAAATATAAATCGACTATTTCTAAAACATATTTATAAAAATTTCGTTTTAAAATAGAATTGCGTTCTTAGAATAATTTTTTTAGTTTTTAGTTAAATATTAAATTATAGATAACTAAATTATAAAATCGTTTGCATAACACAGTAAATAAAAAGAAAAATTTGTTTTTCATTTTATAATGCATCACAATTTCATGTTTGCCGAGTTTTTCTCTGGAAATAAAATTTCCTTTTCAGTAAAACGTAAACATATGCCAAACCGAAACCAAGGCTTAAAATTCTTTTAATAAGGTTATCCATTCACAATAATTTTAAATTACTTTTGCGGTCAATGAATCAGTATTTCTTGATTGGTATGTGATTTGATTTCCATTAAATTTTTAAAAATAAATTTAATTGTAAATCACGTTTTATTAATTTGTTAATTCTCTAATTAAATTTGCAATTAAAATGTCTGATATTTTGCATAACGAGTGGATTTATTTGAAATGAAACTGTTATTAGAAATTATAAAATTTTTCAAAATAAATATGAAAAATTGAAACATTTCGTAAAAAAATATAATAAAGATTATCAGCAGAAGTTGTTTATAACTTTAAAAATTGTATAAAAACTTATTATGATAAAAGTGGACACCATTTAAAAAAACAAAGAAAAATATATTGAATCTCTGTAACCCTAATATTGAGACTACTTTATAGATAGCCAGACAATTCAGCCCTTTTTGTTTACTTTAAGATTTACTACTCAATAAAAACTCGGTAAACATAAAATTGTGATTCTTTAATCTGTATTAAATAATATAAATTTACAGAAAATAAATAATTAAAGTGTAATTCTTCGTTTATTTTTACGAAGTTAACGAACGAAGTTAATAATTTTATATTTAGTACATGAAATAAAATAGAGAAATACAAATGAGAATATAAGTAAACATACATTAATATCACACTTTTAAATCAAGTTAAAGCACAAAAAATTAATCATATTTAACTGAAGTGCATCAATCAATATAAACTAAATCTCGTTTAGATGAGCTACTCTTTGGCACTTTATTTTTTGGTTTTTCAACTACTTTTTGTTTTTTATTTTGTATTTCATTGTTAATTTTGGATTCTTTCTTGCGCTTCGTTTCATTGAAACTATTTTTAAGATTATAACAAATTTTGTGCCCATCAGAGCGAGTGTGAGCTCTGGGACCAGGAATTAAATAACTAATAGTAGAATAGGGAGTGAAATGAAAATCTTCTTTCAAGTATCCATCAATTAACAGCAAACCAATGATTTGTTCGCAAACATCTCTACTAATATCAGGAACATCGACGTCGTCTAATCTAAGCTTTTTATTTCCTTTGGAAAACCAAGAATCCATTAACTTTAATGGAGTCATTCGTTCTTGAATTTGCGACGCGTTATTTAATATAGCGATTATATCATTCAAATATTTCGTCACATCCTTTTCGTTTAATTTTTCTTTATGTAAACAATTATCACAACCAGTTTCGCAATCGTTTAACCATTCATCACCAAAATATTCTGCAATTTGACCTAATTTTTAAAATATGAACTTATTAAAAATTTCTATAAAATTCCATAAAATAATTTAGTTTCAAAGATTGCAACCTTTTCTGCATTTACTGTGATTCAAGCAATAAGCCAGCATTGAGTATACGTTAGCCAAACCATTCTTTTCGCTGAACACCAAACTAGTGGCTCGAAACACGTCCGCAAATCTATAGAAAAGCAAACACTCGGCAGGCTTGCCGTCACGACCGGCGCGACCCGTTTCCTGGTAATAATTTTCGAGAGACTTCGACATTGAATAATGGATGACAAACCGAACGTCTAGTTTGTTGATTCCCATCCCGAACGCAATGGTGGCCACAATGACCTGACACTTGTCGTGATACCAATTTTGATGGACTTTAGAGCGCAAAACTGAGTCGAGCTGTGCGTGATATCCTTCCGCTTTAATCCCAAATGCTTTCAATTTATCCGACACTTCTTCCACGTCTTTGATCGTTAAACAATATATAATTCCTGACTGATCTTTAAACTTGGTTTTTAATAAATTCGATATGTGTTCTATTAAATCTTCCTTTTTGTTCAATTCCTGATTAATTGATTCAATAGAATATACTAAATTCGGGCGATAGAAGGAGTCTTTCAGAACAATGCAGCCTTCGATGTTCAGAATTTTTTGAATATCCGAAATAACAGTTGCGGTCGCGGTCGCCGTCAGGCCTAGAATTGGAGTTTCGCTGAACTGGCTTTTCATAATTCCTAAGAATTTGTAATCCTGACGAAAATCGTGTCCCCATTGGGAGCAACAGTGCACCTGAATATGAAAATAAATGTTTACACCATATTCATGGTTAAATAATCATTTAATTAAATACTTCATCGATGACAATACGAGCTAAACCTCGGCCACGATAAACCTTTTCCATTTGAGCCATAAATCGTTTAGATTTTGCTAACTTTTCTGGTGTGACGTAAATTATTTTCAAATCGCTATTATTATCAACCATTGAATGCAAAATTTTTGTAGTGTCCTCTCGACTTGTTTGTGCATTTATAATAGCTGTGGGAATCTTAAGTTCGCGAAGTGTTGTCAACTGATCTTCCATTAGTGATATTAATGGTGAAACAACAACTGTGAGTCCTAAATAATAAGTAAAAGTTTTCTCAATAATTCCTTATTTTTAGAATATTAGACTTGAAAGCTATTACATGAATAGTACATGAATTATAATAATCATATAAAATTGAAATACACATAATTTAATATATGTAATCTAATATAATTTAATCTCTTATTAAGTAAAAATATAATTTAATTTAGAATTAATTACTTATAATGATTTTATTCATTAATCATTTATAAAAAGCATGCTAAGAATTAGCGCAGCAATAATTATCTAATAAAATTGTATTAAATAATAATAACTAAGAACTTATAATTGATAAACTTAAGAGTGGGTTAACAGAATCTATAAAATTTAATAGAAGTTAAGGAAAATTTTTGGTTGAAAAAAGACAGTATCAGATATAATAAAACTTGTGTTGTGTGTTATGAATCGGAGACGCATTAAATTAACTTTTAAAAAGTTCGGTAAATTTGAATTATTAAAATATAAAATCAACATCAAATTTAATCACTTTTACTAAAACTGTTTTAATGAGTGCATTATCAAAACAATTAATTTGTTTAATTTTGTGCGCATCAAAATTTGAAGCACTTTAAGTAGTCAACTAATAAGCATGTTATCAAATAAGAGAATGTAGTAAATTTGAAATACATTTAGTAATTAATGCACACATAATACAGAATTCAATGAGCAGTTCTGTCAATGAGATCTAATCTAATACGGAAGTGAATAAAGTTAGTTGAAGAATACATTCATTTAAATAAGTTTGTTTATTTTTAATAGTGTTGACATTGATTTAAATAATAAGTATTACACATGGTTAAGCGTTTTCGGTCAAATAAAAAAATAAAGATAAATTGAAATATTAGGTATTAATTGTAAAATACATATTAATTGTAATACAGTAAATATTCGATTATTGCAACTCATTGGTGCGCATGAAAATTGTTGCAATAATCGATTTTGCAATAATCGAATACAATTAAAAAACATTTTCAATGTATATAATGTTACTTAAAGATAATTTTAATGACAATAATGCTAATTAAATAATTTAGCAGTAAATTATTGATTAATAGTAGTTTGCTTTAATTGCTTTCTATTATAAAAATTATTTTCGAATTTATTGAGCATATTGTCGTAGTGTTTGGCGGTAAAAATTTTAATTTTATATTAATTAAGGCTTTTCGACAATACCGACAAAGCAAATACAAATATATATTTTGCTGTGTTTTACAGTTCATAAAATTTTTTATTTTTGCAATAATCGAAGCATGTATTATACTAATGCGTGCTCTAAATAAGTCGTTGCTATAATTGAATATTTGCAATAATCGAGTTGCTTTCATATTATACCCCCATAGGAGCGATACATGCTTTTGAAAACTGTTGCAATAATCCGATTTGCAATAATCGAATATTTACTGTACTGACTAAAATTATCAATTAACGAAAAAATTAAAGATCACTGCACGCAATATAGCCTAAATACTAATTCGATGCAAAACAAACATATAAAGAAAAACATAATATCTAACATTGAACATTAAAGATTTACAGCATAAGTGTTACGATTATTTACCATAATTTCACGAGAATACACCGCACCTCACACTTCCACATTTTTAAATAATTTTATAATCTTTAAAAATTTCCATGTATACCCCGCACCTGTAAATATATGAATATAAATATACCTATATTATGAATATAATAATGTAATACAAAGATGCGGGTTTTATTTGATACGAGTCTTATATAAGTTTTAGTTCAAACATACTTTTCTAAAATCAAAATAATGAGATGCGCTTCTTATGAAAATGTCTGTGGAATTGGTTAGTGGAAAGTTGCAAAGAAGTAACAGAGAAGTGCATTCGAAATGGATTTAGGAAAGCTGGTCGAGTCGAGTATGAATCTCATGATGCAAATCAATCAAATGAAAATTGTGATTCTGACTATTTAAATACATTTAACTATTGGATCCTTCTATACAACAATATAGTGATATTAAGTTTTCAATGTTGAAAAAGACGAAGAATTTGATGGCTTTGATTAAGACATTACAATTTTTAAAACTAAATTTAAACAAAATTTAGATTTAAATTTCTTGTATACAATTTTTACAAATGCAATGCAATGCAATGCAATTTTTTTTACAAATATATAGATAAGCCGCGGGGTATGGTTCGTGAAATTACGGTAATTCTTAAGTTTATCATTTAGAACACATAAACATCTTTGCGAGTATAAATCGTATGACTTATCAAAATATTTAACTAAATATTATTGATTGATATAAAATGTGTATTCATGTAAAGAACTAATGTATCAGATTTTCAAAAGTATTTCGTTTAAATATGAATTATAAACTATTTAATGAAAGTTTAACGCTATTAAGCGTTGTCATTGTATTGATAGTAATATATTTAATTCGTTTCTATCTGAAAGTATACCGCCTCCCGAGGGGTCCGTTTCCCCTTCCAATAGTTGGAAATATTTTACGTAAGTGTCTGCTATAACAAAAAATACAATCTAATTATAACTACCCTATACTACAATAGTTTTTCGCGGCACTAAAGTCAATCAGTTCATTACGATCGCAAATTTGGAGCCCAAGTATGGACCCGTATTTACAATATGGATGGGAACCACACCAATGGTTTTCATAAGCGATTTAGAACTTATAAAAGAAGCGTTTAACTCGAGGAACAATGAATTTATGGGAAGACCTGATCTTATTGTCAGAGATTTGATTACTCAGGGAAAGGGTTGTGATGTCATGTTTACGGATTACGGACCGGTTTGGGTCAGCCTTAGGAGGGTCGCCCACGCGGGGGTCAGGTATTGGGTTTGCTTTATGTTATGTACGTTTTTCATTATTAATGTTTTAAAAAATTACTTTAAAATTCTAAATAAATGAGAAAACAAATTATAAATTATTAAATAAATAAATTTAAAAAATATAATAATTTCAGAAAATTGGCTGCAAGTGAAAAATTAGCGTATATGGTGAGAGACAGTGTGGACAATACAGTGGCTTTGATCATGAAAAATGAAGGAATTAATAAAGCATTTTCTCCTTTTAATTACATTTATTTGTCAGTTTATAACATTATCGCGAGATCTGCGTTTGGAAAAAGGTTTGTTTAAATAATAAATCAAATACAATTGAAAATAAGTTAATAGCAATTAAAAAATATTTACTACTTTAGATACTCATTAGACGATCCGGAATTTATTTATATTAAAAATAGTTTCGACTATTTTCGACATAATGTAAATTCATTAACACTTATCGATCGCTTGCCCATAATTAAACCATTCTATTACAAAACATTCAATAAAGTGAGCCAAACGTTACTTTCGCTCTCAAATACAATCACAAAGAAATATCGCGAACACTTAGTCGATAACGAAAAGGGCGTTATTCGAGATTTCTGTGATGGTCTGATTGAGGCCAAAGAGGAAGCCATCGCTGAGTTCAAAGAATCAGCGCCGCATCTCAACGATAACAACTTATCGTTTGTGATTTTCAATCTATTTTTTGGTTCGTTTCAATTTAGAATATGTTCAATAAAAAACTAAAGCAAATTTTTGCCATTAGCGGGAAGTGATACGTCTAATTATATGATGAGATGGATAATTCTGCTAATGTCCAACAATCTAGACATGCAAATCAAATTGCGAGAAGAGGTTGAAGAAGTGATCGGCGATAGAGTGGCCGTTCTTGAAGATAGGGATAAATGCCATTATATTAATGCATTCATTTCCGAGTGTCTTCGATACAGACCGGTGGCACCCGTTTCGCTATCGCACGCAGCCATGTGTGACGCAAAAATCGGTATAATTGTTACAATTTAGTTAATTAGGGGGTCGAACGGGGGTATGGGTAAGGGATATACCAAACAGGATTTTTTGAAAAAAATTCAAAGTAGATATGTTGAGGTTTTGAGACAAAAAAAGAAATTTTAAAAAATTTCGAAAAATCTTTTTGTCGAAAACATTTGGCGTCAAAGTTTCCAAATTTTCTACTTATTATTCACAACTTATGGGTACTTCTGTATAATTTAGATAATAATTGAATTCAAAAAAATCAAAGTAATCATTTTACTTCATTAAAAATACAGGAAAATATTTCGTATCGAAAGGAAGTTTTGTGGCGCCGCTTATATGGACTCTACATAGTAGCCCAAAATACTGGAGCCAACCAGAAATGTTTGATCCCACACGCTTTCTACAGAGTGATGGACAGTTCATTAAGGCTAAAATTCCTTATTATATACCATTCAGCACAGGAAGAAGAATATGTTTGGGCGAAAAGCTAGCGCTCGCAGACTTATTCTTGATAACTGTTCGCTTACTTCAAAAAACATCGGGACATATGTTTGAATTACCCGATGGCGAGGGAAGCGCTGATTTAGAGCCCGATTCCAATGTGCTATTTCTATGTACGCCTAACCCTTTCCAGGTTATACTCAAAAAGATCTAATAGAAGATAGTTTAATGTAATAAATAAGAGAATTCGGCTTTAACTCAAAGTTTTAACTCAAAACTTAACTATTAAATTTTAAAATTTTGCAAACGTAAGCTAAAAATTAATTAACTAATAAATATAAAATTTCAATTTTTATAAATTTGAATTTCGTTTATCTAACTTTGAGTAAATTTTAAAATTTTTTTAATAGTGACCCTTTTTCTGATTTGAACAAAATGGGAAAACAATCAAATTAAAAATCTAAAACAGTATTACGATGTGAGTGCACATCACATTCGTATCGAACGATGGCGGACATGATTATGTCATAAGAGATTTAACTAAAATTAAAACTAAGTTAATGATCCATAATTAACTAGTTTTTAACTTATATGAACCAAATAATTAGTTAAGCATAACTTTAGCATAACTTAGATAAATAAATTAAAATATGCAAACCTTCAGCCAAAAGCGCGGGCAATTGAAACACCAAACTCTTTCCGCCACCGGTGGGCATAACGAGCAGCACATCGTTATCGGAGAGCGTGGCGTTAATCGCCGCCAACTGATGCGAACGAAACTGTTTGAGACGAAACACCTGTTCCAGCAATTGCTGCACTTTATGGGACCACTCGAAGTGAGTGCCGTCGAAGCGGTTGTCGTCGACGGCGTTCTCGTTCAACGACTCCAACTGATTGGACAGCAATTCGATCTTCGACTCCAATTGTGTTTTACGCGATCGAAGTGTCGACAACTGCTCTTTAATGGCAGACAATTCCTGTTTGGCGTCACGTAATTCTTTCGACATCTTCTTATAGCTCGACATTTTGCTTCTTCAGTGCCAAACACTTCCACTTCGATGTGAGGCTCGCAATCAAATGTCAAATATCTCTCTCTTTCGTCGCTATTCTATGAGTCAATCATTTTCGCCATAAATCACACCAAAAATCGCTGAATTAAGACATATTTATTGACTCTTAAGAACAACAATACCTTATTTAGAGCTGAAACGCGATAATTAATGTTATTTTTATCACAAAATATCACTATTTTTTAAATCTAATAAATTTTATAAATACTAATAACTCCTTCGAGGCGTGTCTTATATTTTGCTGAAACCGGTGTTTCACAACAGCTGTTCAGTTGAATATTTCGGTTCATTAGTGTATCAATAATTCAATTTATAAGTCATTATATGTCAAACATAAGTGACATTAAATGGGAATCAAATTTGTTTGAATTCAAATTTGAAATCAATTCGAAACAAATTCTCACTTAACGTAACAAAACACATGTTTGTATATAAATAAATAAATGACGCAATAATTTCATAATAATAACAGTTACTGTTATACTACTGTAGTATTATTAATGTATTGAGTATTTGGCGCACACTTTGCTATCATTTCATATTAATTGCATATCATTTCGACGATTGCGGTCAAACCTCAAGCATATATGAACCCATTATGTTGTCATCGTTGGCGCACATCAGCGGCAAAGCGTTAGTGATCTGCGGTCCGTCGGGTTCGGGAAAATCAACTTTAATCGCAAAAGTAGTTCAAGAGTTCGGCGAAAGACTGTCGTTTTGCGTCTCACGTATGTCTCACGGCATTGATTTGGCAATTATGGCTCAATTATAGCTCACATTTGATAATGCCTTTCAGACACGACACGAGCCGCTCGTTTGGGTGAACTCAATGGACGAGAGTATCATTTCGTGTCGAAGTCGGTGTTCGAGTTGATGATCGCTAACAAAGATTTCGTTGAATTTGTCGAGTTTTCTGGCAATTATTACGGAACGAGGTCTGCGTTTTGTTGTAGGACTCAAAACAGTTTAGTTTAATTGACTATTGAAGATGATTGTGACGAGAGTCACAAAACTATTTACTTTCAATTAATATTTGACAGTTGGAGGGCATTAACAGATGTGCAACGATTGGGTCGAATACCTATACTTGACGTCGAAATAGAAGGCATTCGTAGCCTAAAAAAATCTAATTTAAATGCCAGATATATATTTATTAATCCGCCCGATATCGCAACTCTGGTACTCTATTTTATTATGGATTGATGCGATTTATATTTTATTTGATAATACAGTGTTTGATAATATCAATCTATTATGAGTTACATACAGTCAGAAGCAGTTTTTACTTGTTTTGAATGCTTTTATTTGTAAATCATGTGATCATTTAATTCAATAATTAAAGTCAATTTCATTTACTACCAAATTATAAATAAGTGATAATAAACTAGTATATTTTAAATTTATAGTAAGCAAAACTTAGTAGTACTTGAATTAAGGTTTTTAACAATATTATAGAACGATGCCAGTTATGTTTAGATGCTAGTGGTAAATATTTTCAACATTTAGTTTAATTTTGTTTAGTATTAATAAAAATTAGATATTAAAGTGACAATTTGAATGCCAAATAAATTTATTGCTTTATGTATGTGAAGCAGAATTGATTGATCGCACTGTATTTGTCTTATGAATACTAATATTATATTTGGAACGATAGGAACAAAATTTACGCGGACGTGGAACTGAAAGTGAAGCTTGCATTCAGAAGCGCCTGAAGCGAGCCATTGAAGACATGAAAGCAACGGAGAATGATAATGGACTGTTTGATGTGATTATAGTCAACAAGGATCTCAATGCTGCTCATCAACAGTTGAGACAATTTGTCGATAATTTTATTAAAAATTGATTCATTATGATCTCAATGTTAAAAGAGTTCTTTTTAAGAGAGATTCTTATTGATATAATTTTATGATAAGTATGATAAGTTACTGAATCGGCATATATGCTTATTGATTTTAATCTGCAATTTAATTAAATTAATGTACTGCACAAGAGGTATATTATTGTTATTAGATTTAAAGAGGTACAACTCTAATTTGAAGCTTAACAATAAATAGATGTCAGATGTTATCATATTTATTAGCATTTAAAATAAAATAATATTGAAGTTCATACAATTAAGTATTAATGATATTACAGTGTGAGTACCAGTTTTATAAAGTCTATTTTTATCAAATTTGAATTTTAATGAGCCAAATTATATAAATTAAATGTCATAAAACATCTTTTAATTTTAACTTATTTTATTACAGTCAAATCATCATAATTATTACAGTTAAATATCTGAATTTATAAAGAAAATTTTAATCTAATAAAAAGATAATGTTAATATTTAAATGTAATATAGAATATTAACAAGATTTGATGGAATATACAATAATTTACTTAAAAATGAAAGTTTGAAAATAGTTTGATTTCAATTATAATCATAATTAGATCACCAAAAATAAGCGTTTATCGAAGCATTTCAGCACTTCATAGTGTGATAGAAAATTATTATTGTATATTTATAATTCATGTCAGCTGAGATACTCTTATATTCTTCGAATAGATTTTAAAATTGAATGCTATAAATTAAGCTATAATGGAATAGATTCTTAATACAGTAAAAATACGGTATAGTGAACTTTCTATCAATTTGTTTATTATACTAAAATATTTACAATCATAAAAATAATTCGAAATTATAAAGTAGTTCTCTAAACCGAAATGTTCACTATATTGGACTTTTACTTTCTTAATAATACAGTTACTCTGAAAATTTTATAATAAATTTTTATAATTAAATCATTAATGGAATTTAACAATTTTTTCAATATTGTTTCAATTTAGAATTTAGTTAAGAATTTCAAAACTTTAAAAATTGATTGAAGCATTTTCTCGAAGAATAAAATAAAAACTTTATTTGTTCACAAATAATTCATTTCATTGTTATGCTCGTTATTAACAACTGGATTGTGTTCATTGTTTGGTTCATTCATCTCCACATCGTTATTATCTTGAGGCGCATCGAACACTATTTCATTCGGATCTGGAGCTCGAGGAAGAAATTCTTCATTTGGAAACATTGAATTAAATATTGTTCGAGCCTTTAAAAAATAATTTCAACTTTTTAGTTAATAATTTGGAAAAGTGAAAATTATATCACCTCATTGATCACAAAGTCATAATCGAGTTCATTGATGGGCGGTGTTGTTATGTATATATGTTGAGGAAGTAGAGTGTAATTTGGTTTAAAACAGTCCTGATTGAAGTACACACTCCACAAAACTTTCGGCTTATCGCTATCCGCTTCTGGAGTAAAGTTATACAGATTTTTAACTAAGGGTAACAAATCGTTTTTCGGATTCGCATTTATTGAGTCGCACCATAAATATTGAACAACTAGTGAAGGGATTTAAAACAAATGTTAAGTAATGTGATTCAAAATCATAACAACTTTCAAATACATACAAAGCCCTTTGGGAGCTATGAGTGCAGAGCTGCCGACTTCGAGCAGATATGATGGCGACTGAATATCTCCCGATTTGGGAATATGTAACAAACTTAAGTGCTCGTTATCAGACTTTTTTATTGACCCGTCACTTATTATTATAGCGCGAGATATTCTGCTTGAGTTTTGTGATTCTTCAGTCAAATCACTTATTCTATAATCAGTTATTAGATAATTACAATTAATTCTTTTGCCATCAATAATAACGCCTTTACAGGCATTATTCTGATGGTCCACAATAATCTTATCACATTTTTTCTTAAGACAATAAGTGCCGCCAAACACAGCGCAAAGTCGACAAAAGGCTTGCGGCAGTTCTCCCGTTCCGTAGAGAGTGAACAGGAATGGCGTGTTTCCAAAACGGCCCGCAGAGTGAATGAATTTATGTATCAATTTAAGCGATTCCAGAGTAGAACAGTTCTCATCCGTCATCGCAATGGCGTTTAAAATAAACTTCTGAAGCACTGGTGATAAACTTTGGGCCTCAAGAAATTTAGTTATTGGTAACTCTTCAAAGTCTATAACAAATCAATTAATAAATATTAAATAACGATAATTTGATATTTATATTAAATATATTTAAAAACCTTTATAAACGTCTTGATGTTTGTCGTATTCGGAGCAGAAAAGCATGAATTTCATAAGCATTCTCTTTTCTATAACCGAAACATCTTTACAATTGAATATATCCTGTCGAGAACACGGAACTTCTACTAATTTGTCGTCAATCGTAGTCAATATTCTAGTGATGGCTTTGAATTCCGCGTATCGCGAGATATTTGACGAAACCAACAGTTCAACCATTGATCCGCGAGAGAATAACAGCTAATATGGTATTTGATAACTTAATTCAAGTTTAATTCAAGTTTATTTATATTCATTTAGTAATTTTAAAAAGATCATTAGAAAAATATGAGTCGCGATAGTTATTGCGTTCGTTTAAAATAGACTTAATTTAATACTTCTCAACATTATTATTAAGATTGTAAATAAATATACGCTACTCTTAAGAAATTTTAAAAAATCAAACATAAGCTAATAAAATGATTACAAACAAACAGATTATAATTTTTTGTTTTTCTTTGCTGCCAAATCAGTGCATAGTTTGGTTAAAATAAAAAATAAAAAGTTTCTATAAATATTAACTAAAAAAACTACAAATATTTTAAATATCGCAAACTTCTTTTGAAGAGTTACTAAATGAATATAAAAAGCGCGACAATTAAGTCGCACAACGCGTTGACCTACTCGTGGGCAGAGATCTAAATTGAATTTCCGACTCTCCAGATTGAACTTGAAAAGCGTCCACTTTTGCGGCGCGCCGTCGGTCTGGCCGTCGAGCGGCGTCTCGTC
>JAQIYA010000952.1:0-15529 GCA_034699355.1 Microtritia minima | reverse complement strand
TCTCTATTCTTCTCGTCTTCATATTTCTTGCCTCCACTTCTGTACGGCTCGAAGAATGTGCGAACGGCTGTGGCGTACACTTGAGGACAGTTCACACGTGTTCGGCGGAGCAGCACATGAAACAGCATTGCTTTACATTCAATTCAATTCAATTCAATTTGAATTTAGTTATCGTTTGTTATCATTTTCGACACATTCATAAATGACGTCAATTCACGTCAATTCATATGCATTTCAGCACTAATTTTAAATGATTTCAATATTGAATAGCAGTGCAATTGTTTGAAAGATTTACAATAAATTGTTAAATAAGGGTTGAAATTAAAGTTAATTAAGTTTTATTTTCAGGTAAAGCTTATAATTGAAATAATTCTCAACTCTGCTATCTTTCGCAAACAATCTTCTAATGACCGCAGTTTAATAATTTATATTCATTTTTGGCCGTTTTTTAGTATTAGATGAGAATCAGTAACTCGAGACACCTATCATTTCATTATTAGTTGATTTTGAGTGACAAAAACTATTGATTTGATATGTTTGTCTGTCAGGACGGGTGTGATTAGCATTAATAAAGAGAGTGATGTCATAACAATACTTCGGCATAACTAAACTATAAATGTGAGGTTAGGTGTCACCAGTGTCTACGTGTCCCATAATAACAAATCTTCTCATCTCTATACAGAAAAGTTTTGATTATAGCAACTACGATTATAGCAAATTCGATTATTGCAAATATTCGATAATAGCAAAGGCTAATGAGCGCACGCTTTAGTAACACAATGTTTAGCTATTAGTTATTAGCTACTATAATCGTACATTTATCAATCGTAAATATTAAATTTTATATTAAAGAAAGTATATAAATTTTACGAAATTTAAGCGTAAAAATATGTTTATTTTTAAAATCATTTAATAGTTCTCATGAATTTCCCATTTTTAGGTAGAATTTGCTACCTTATATAATCGCAGTCACAATCTCCCGACGATAAAAGAAAAAGACAAGTGTTCACTACAATAGTACAAATTTTGGTTAACTTTTATGATTTGCTTTAAGATATCCTTTAAGTTGGATAAGTTGTTTAAAATGTCTCTTTTAGAAGTTGGAAAGCTCTCAATTGATTTAATCTCTTAATTGTAATGTCAAATATAAGTTAAATTGTATTATTAAATATTTACAAGACAGCCATTAGTAATGACTGTCTAAAATTTTTACAATAACTTTTAGAATCAACTTTTTTCCAAACTAATAACATCAAACTGTGAAGTAATTTAAAACTAGTGATGTATTTGCTTTTGAAAGCAAAAGTAAAATTAAATGAAATCTTTATAAAAAAAAGCAAAAGTAAAAGTAAAAGAAAGTAAAATGAAAGAAATTAAAACTAATTTAAAATTAAGAGAAAAAATAAAAGTGAAACATTTTCATAAATAGCGGCCAACAAACAAAATAAAAAGATTGAAATTAATACGAAATTTCTAAATACACTAAATTTCTTTCAATAATATGAAATGGTATATTCAGGGTTCCGCACGGGGGGTCTGGCTAGGGTATAGACCCCCCCAGAATTTTCGAAAAATCGAATTTCATTGTAGATATGTTTAGGTTTTGAGACAAAAAAATGAATTTTTAAAAATATTTAGAAAAAAATTCATTTTTATCTAAATATTCAAAAAATTGTCTCACAAAACCGATGAGTTTTGACTACACCATGATTTTTGGACAAAATTCTTTGCACATATGCTGAGGTTTTGAGACAAAAAAATGAATTTTTGAAAAAATTTCGAAAAAAAAAATTTTTTTTGTCAAAATCCCAAAAAATTGTCACATAAATCCGATGAGTTTTAGACCCCCCCCCCTAAAATTTAGGCAAACTATATAGTTAGACCCCCCCCCCCCCAGACTTTCGGAGCGTGCGGATCCCTTATTTATAATTGTAAATTTTTAGTTTATTTATTCTATATAAAATATTTATGCATATTTATGTGGTCCTCGAAGGATACCAGTTTTAACTGATCGGTTAATCAATAAAGATGTCATTTCGTTTAAGACTTTTCATTAAGAGAGCAAAACTTGTTATAAGCAATCATTTGAGGTACAGGAGTGAGAGGGCTATCATGAGTGAGATTCCCCTTAAATAAGGTCTCCTTAGGTCTGAGAGGTTGGGGTCAACAGTGTAGCCATCGATGGTATCTAAGGTTTGCCTCAGTATTATTATAATCTATTAAAGAACACAATTGAGTTTGTGTTGAACGCAAAAGTCTGTGATTGAAAAATTGTTGTCCACTTATTATGTTTGCAATGATTTAAATGCAAATTAAAGGTACAAAATGTAAAATATGTAAACATTAGTATAGTTTAGTTTGTCAAATAAAATGCAAGTGTTATTATCAAAATAATCCCTATTATTAAACTCTGATTTTTTTAAAAGATAACAAATGAACAAATTTTCAAATACAATTGAATGACAACACACATCACACTTTTAAAAGTTAACCGATTAACCCTCTGTTAATTTAACAGAGTTTTAAATTTAAATAAAGGTTAGAATTTGAGCCGAAGTTAACGTGACGTTTGAAACGCACATAACTAGTGAACAGCAATACAATATTAATTAAATGTCGAGACAGAAGAGCTATAAAACATTGTAATTAATAATAAATCGCTAATAAACAATAACAATCACGTTGAATGGCATACTTGAATGCGAACAGCTGTGACGTAAGCGTCACATGCGTAGTGAGCGTCGAGTGTGTGTGCGATCGCGAGTCAGTGCGAGACAGTGAGAGTCAGTCAGTTGAGTCAGTCTCGCCGATCGAGTCAGACCTGCGTCGATGTCGAGCCGAGGATCAGGTCTGTCACATACCTTACTATAGCCTCGATTTTCATTTCTATTTTATCTATTTTTCTGTTTGATTACGCTGTTTGCATCATATAATAACTATTTATTGCTTGATTGTGATTATGGTTTGTGCTAATCTCGCAAACTATAAATATTTTTCATATTGTTTAGTGTTTTGTGGTTAGGCTTGCATTGAGAAAAACTTAGTTCTCGTAGTTATGGTCACGAGTGCAGCGAAATGACCGAAATGTGACCACAATATGACCACAACAGCTCCACCACTCTCTGGTTTGTGTTGTTATGTGTGAACACCAATAAGTTAGTCAGTGTTAGTTTGTTCATATGAGGCCAATGCGAGTGCGGCCAAGCGGTCGCTACCGATCGCTACCCGATTGCTGTGCGATCACTAACCGATCGCTGAGCCAATCACTAATCAGTTGGCAATATAGCGTAATATATAGTTTAAAATAGATGGAAATAACGCTCGTTTGTCGCCACTTCCTATGCACAGATCGGTGGCATTTAAATAAGTTTACTATTCGTATCCTGTTTTGAGTGGGCTGTTGTGCGCTATTGTACTCGTGAGCCAAACCCTGTCTCGACCTTCGTTGCGCTTTGATTCCAATGCTTAATTCTGTATGGCGTATGCGCTCAATAATTAAACTCTTATATACATTGTATTGTTGTATTCAATTATTAACTATAACTGGTTTGATGTGAGCATAACTGAACTGATATTTTGGCGCACAGATAACGCACGGCTCCGAACCGGTGGACGTCTGGCGCGTCGCGCGCGCTCTTTCAAGCAGGACTTGTTCGACAAGTTGAACCAAATCAGGTCGACCTCAACCACCCGTTCCTCGTCTCCCAGCGCTAATCGCAATCAAAATGCTAATAAAACCCATGGCAATCATAAGCACAATCATAGCAAATCTCGAAACTCGAAAGGCGAACAATTGGCCTCACTTTCGGCCAACAAAGTGGCGCCGATGTTGAGACTTAGTTTTGATTCACCGATGAAGAAGTCGACCATCAAAACTAAAAATGAAAATGACTTCCAGAGTGCAATACTTTTTGTTAAACAGTTGACGTCGGCGTTGAGATACTTCCAAGACGTGGTCGAAAAAGATAAATTGGAACAATTGCCGGGCTCGGCGTCCATACTTCTTGAGATTATTTTAACGGGTTATTCAGAATTGAAACCCTATCTCATGAATAGTGAGCAAAGGTATCGCTTGTTTAACAAGAGAACATTTTTATCTTTATTTATGTTAATTTATTATAAATATTATTTTCCATATTTGTAAGCAAACAATTCTTCTTTTGTATTTTGTCAATGATTTAACGCTGGTTTTTCCTGATTGATAGCTATTCATTATTATGAGATATTAACTGAATAATGTATATATATTTATATATTTTCTTTTAGTTCACTTGTTATATCCTCAACAAATCAAGTTTATCAAAGTCTAGCAAATTTAATTCGTTGGTCTGACACAGTTCTGTTGCGAAGTGATAAGTCGTTGGACAAAGAGAGTGTAGGAGAGATTGCGAAGAGTGTACTCGAGTCTGTCAATGTAAGTATCATTAGATTGTCATTTTAATATGTTTGCATTTCGCGCTCTCATTTACCTGTCATTCATATAATTAAATGTGTTGCCCTATATATTTCATTTGTTATGCCGTTTTGTCCAGAGTCTAGTCCAGCTGTGTATAGAACGCTATCAGAATAAGGAATCATATTTGCGAAGCAATAATGACACTAAAAATAGCGTCACGTCAAATGGTATGTCCTCTCCGGCGTCCAACAATGGCAACAACCGGTTAACGCATCGAAAACCCGATTCGATCTCAATTCAATTGCGAAACAGTAATAGTAGCCCAACCAATAGTCCGTCACATAGAAGCTCATTACCAGAGATACCACTATCGCCGCGTGAGAAAGAGATTCTTGAGACCACTAATTTCGCGACTCCACCGCCGCTTCCTTTTAGGTCTGGCTTTATTGAACATTTAAATCATTCGTTATCATCAGACAGTTTACTAAATGCGTCACAAATCGAAGCATGCATTTCAAGTGACGAAACGCCGCCACCAAAGCCTCCATTGCCTACAATTGACGGTTTACGTCAACTCTCATTAAACGACGTCATGCCATGCGTTTCCCATAGCGTTATTCCGCCACCACTGCCTCCAAAGAAAAGTTCGTCATCGAGTAGGGGAGTGATGTCGCAAACTTCAATTGATTGGTCAAATTGCGACTCATCTAATTGTACCTCAATCGGTAATAGCATGGATTCCTGTTTGAATTATATCGGCAATAATCACTTGTCTGCCGATGATTTGCTTGCGATTAATCAATCAAAGTCTAAATTTGACTTTGAGAGCCGTAGAGAAAGATTTGATTCGTGCGGTGGTATTATTTCTCATTTAAATGACGATAAAGGTGTCCATTCATTGCATTCTTCGCACAAAAGCTACAAATATTCATCGTTTTCTCACACAACTTCCACTACCACTTCGACACAAAGATTTCACTGTTTAAGTGATGTACCAAACTTTTATTTAGGTGACAAACCATTAGCATCATCGCCTCCATCGCTATCAAATAAAATCGACAGTTTGATAGACAAAATGAAGAGTTTTAACACAAAGTCGTCGCCGTCTACCGACGAGTACGACACCGTTGACGGCGCAATGCCGCCACAATTACCGGTGAAACTGAGACCAAAATTAAGTTTGTCTGCACTTCAAAGTACGCCATACCCTAATCGGCCGCCTTCCCAGTACGACAACATAATGAATGAGTTTCAAAGTTCCTTATTTGAATCGGACCAAAACAGACATCAATGGAATGCCAATAATCATTCCGCGAAGTGTCCGCATTCGACATCGTGTCCACATTTTTCAACCACTATCGTCAACTTTGACGAGATAGATAATTATAATGAAGATTTAGACAATAGCAAACCGCCGCCGTTGCCGCCAAAGAAGCGCAATATATTGAATTACATGCAGATGGTTGGCAGTTATAACGGTCCGGTCGAGTCTGAATTCTACAGGCATTCGATGCATACTCACCAGTTAATTCAGAACCAATGGCAACAAGTGGAGCTCTCATTCATGCAACAGCGGTCAATCACCACCAGCTTCGTGTCTGCCAGTTCTGACGACTCGGTCTTCTCCTACGAATCTGAAGCTTCGTTAACTACACCGCCTATACTTCCACCAAAAAAGAGCAAAACTTTACACTTGACTGATAATAATAGCCTTAATACTAATAAAATATTAAGTTCTCCAGACATTCTTCCGCGAACTAGTACTCCCGTTAGTTTAGTTCCATCTTCCGAGAGTGGCATCAGTTCTCAATCAGAACTGACTCGTATAGAGCCCGAAGAATTACAGCACGAGTCGAGTGCGCTCGACGAGATGGATGTCTCTAATCATATAATTACTAAAGGCGAACAAGAGGACGGTCCAGAAATTCGTGGCGGTTCTATTGACGCTCTAGTCGTTAAGGCTACGGAAGTCTCCAAAAATGGTAGCATCAAATCAATTAATTTTTTGTCATTAAAAGTTTGAAAGATTATACATTATTAATGTATTAATTTATTATAATGAGGTCAAAAGTTTATTACCTTATATCTTATTATTTTTTTAATAATTAGTTTTTAAATTAATGAATTCGAAATAGTGAAACTAAACACTGTTCATAAGCCTATTCATAAAATGGGATTATTATTGTTATTATTGTTGCAGATTTTATGTTTCAAGAGGCGTTCTTAACGACATATCGCACTTTACTCGCGCCAATGGAACTCATTAATAAACTTCTTTACCGATACAACAAGTTTATTCTGATGTCAGACATTAGGCAAAGAGCTGCTCGAAACGCGTTCGCACTTCTCGTCCGTGTCGTCGACGATATGTGGTACGATTGCTATTCCCATAAAACTAGTTTTACATTTTAAAAGCCATTCATTCATTATTTATCTTGCAATCTTTTAATCTCACTCACAATTCATGCAATTTTCTTACAACACGTTTGTCGTTTATTCTGTCATTAGTATTGGGGATTGCAGTGATGTTGTGTTGCAGAAATTAATGGATTTCATTTATCAGTTGGTGAATCGTGGCGATCTTGCCTTAGCAAAGGTGTTGAGGGCCAAAGTTATTGAGAAGATGGATCAGCGCGAGAGTTTACTGCATGCTTCTAATGTTCTTTTGCCCTCAATCGGCGTCACTATCAAACAATCCTCTTTGTTTGATTTCAAATCTGAACATCTGGCCGAACAGATGACTTTGTTGGACTCGAAATTATTTTTGAAGATCGAGGTAATATAAACTTAGTTTTATCTTGAAATATATTTTATTGCTCGGTTGTTGCACTGTTTGTAGTGCTAGCTTTTATATCCTTTTTTTCCTATCATTAACTAGCATTATTAAGTATAATTAAGTTATAAATTAATTCAATTTTAATTTATTGTAACGCGTCATTGGTTTTGTTTTTTGCTTCTAAGCAAATACTTAGCCGTCAGTTCTGATAAATTTATAGAATTATGTTTTATTGTTGCTTCGCAAACATATAAACGAGGTTTGATTTGGTAAAGAATATTGCAAGAGAATTATAGATTAAAAAACGAAAACCAGTTTTATTAGTTTTAAGTCGTATAATCAAAAGGTCACCACAAGTGTAGTAATGGTCTGCTAAAATCGAGCAAACATTTTATCTTATAAATAATTGATAACAAATTTCGGGCATAAATATGTTATTTATTATTAAATGAGCATTTAATATTTTATAACTTTTTTATTTCTCAACAATTTCCTGAGCTTTGACTGTTATTATGTTTGCTCAGAGTTGTTAAAGTACTAGTATTGTCATTACTGTGAATAAAGAGACCATATATTGAATATAAGAAAGGAAATTCAATATATTTGCTTTTCTGAGAAAGAAATTTCATTCTTTAGGAAATAAGTTTATTATTTGAATAACATATATTATGTAAAAAATACTTAACCTCTTTTCACAATAGTATTTTGTATGAATTATTTAAAAGTAAAATTCTTTGTCTTAAAGCTGTTTGAGTTGAGGCTTAAAAAAAGTGACAAGCTTTACATTTCTGTGTTATTAATTGCAAAAAGTATTACATTATTCAATCATAAATATTAATGATAAATTTTAAGCGACAAATATTTTCAACCATTAATGCTCTTAATAAACATTAATTATTTTTAATCGTTTTATATTAAATTTATCTCATTTTTAATTAACTGATAATAACTCATACAACTTATAGCACTTTATCCAAACTAATTAAGTTATCGAACATATTTATATAATTAATTTCTTATCATGCTTTTACGCTATTTATATAATTGTCTAGTTTTTATAATTTATTATCTTAATATATAATATATTAATCTGGTATGCATTTTAAATTTAAATGGCATAATGAAGAGTTAATTTTATTTTGATCGGCTTTACAATTGTTTAGAATATAATAGGTTTAGAATTTTGAGTATTAAGTTATTTAGAGCACAACTTATATGTAAATTTGACTTATACTTAGATTTAGTAAAGTCTGGTCGAAATGAAGCAAATAAGCAAACAAATTAGAAATTAGAATATTAATTACTCTAAATTTAATATTTTCTTGTGAGATTTTATTATTTTTATTTCATTAATTTTACGACTATCCCACACCCCAAGCATACCCCGCACTGTAAAATATTTTGAAAAATTCCATTTTAGTTTAAAATATCATTTGTATTAGTAAAATATTTTTACTAATAATCACAATTTAATAATTTAGAAAATATTTAAAGTTGAAATTAAGTTTTAATATTTTTCAAAAGTATTTGACACTTTAATAGACTAATGATAAATAAATTTCAAATTCGCATCATATGTTATTGAATGTTTTTCTTTGATTGTGAACTCGGTCTGACTATTTATTTTAACAGAGCGATCACTTGAATGAGTGTAAGAATAAAGTTGTATTGTGTTGCGAGCAATTGTTCGCGATTATATTGAAATGGCATAGACTAAATCAAAAATTTATGTGTGAAATTTTAATTACAAGGATTATAAGACTAAGAAAATGCGTGAAAAGTTTTTATAAAATAAAACGAGTTAAGCGTAAACTTTTGATGAATACTGTTCATCTTTGTTCATCAAAATTTTATAAAATAATAAGTTTTACTTATTTGATTGAGCTGTCAAATTTTATATACTATATCTAAAATTAAATTTATTTAAATAAAAACTTTAATTAATTTTATCAATAATAATTCTTAAATGGCAATTTAAGATTGAATTTTTATTTTTTTATTTTTTAAAACCAATTTATTAAAAATAACAAAGTTATCATAATTAAGTCTATGAGAATTTTTTTTATTTAATGCGTGCTATTTAGTTATTTATGTGTTTAATAAAAGATAAAACAAATTTAAGTTATTTTATCATCAAATATGTGTTATGTGAACACATATATTGAATGTATTCTGTTATTGTTTTAGAAAATAATTACAATTTGAAGGTTATTAAAATAACACTTTTTTGACAAACAGTATATCAATGTTTTTAACTAAGTTTTTTGTTAATATTTTAACAAACAGTATATCCTTAATCATAAACATTTATTCTTATTTTTTACTATTATAGTGAAAATTTAAACTGAAAATCTAATTATTTTCAGTTCACTGTTAATGTAATAATTAAATTTTCAATTTTGTTAAATTTAAAAGTTATTATCTTAAGTTAATATCTTTTTAAATCAAATACATTATATTGTAAATCGAATCAAATAAGTAAGGTTTTCTGTAATATGAAATTAGAAATTCTTTTGCTAAAAAATTGAAATTTCAAGTGAAATAAATATTGATTTGAATTTTGTTTAATATTTAAGCACAATTGGTTTAAAAAATATAAGCAATGAAATAATTAAAGATTATAACCAAATAGGATACATAGTAGCGCGTTGTAAATTAAGTTTTTAAAGTTGTAACGTTTAATCCTTTTTACATAAGAAAATACAGCCTAATTAAAAACTAGATGCACATATAATGTGGTAGAATTTTCTTCTAAATGTTATGTTATGTTTATGTTAATCAAACAGTCAATGCATTTTTATACCATTTTTGGTTAATTAAAACTATGATGTTATGCGCACTTCACTTCACGCTATAATTTTTATCTAATTGTTAGAATGGCATTGTCATAGTTTTTTATGTAAAAATTTTTAAAAATATTATGAAACTCTTTAACAATACTTTATGTTAATATAGCGCGAGTCACGATAGTCAGGTCAGTCACAATCAGGTACACGCTATGAGTTTTCTAAGAAGTGCTTGTATTCGTCTTATATGCATGTCTTCCAATTGTAATTAATATCAGAGTCATGGATATTGAGTGCAATATTTGTGAATTATAACAAATAACTGATTGTTAGTATTAAGTTTTAACTATAAATGAAAATATACTACAGAATATATAATTTTCATGTTAAGCCAACTCTGAGGACACAAATACATTTTAAAGGTATATTTGGAGGCATTATTTAAATCATCACAACTCTATTTTAAAAGTGCAAACTTTAGTTCTTATTAAAAATCTGTTAACTATTTAAGTAAATGTTTACAAATGGTGTGCACTTTCAACATTTAAAATAATTAATTATTAACTTGAGTGCCCAAAAGTGACTGACCAGACACAAGTTAGACGCTCACAAACTTTTCATAGATAAATAGCGTGTACTATGCGAGCAAAAGAAAGTTTACCCTACAAGTAAACACTCTGTAGAATGCAATTGTACAGATTGAGTGCTTATTTATTATAAACAACAGCGTATTTACTCGCAGTATTTACTTCATTTCACTTTCTTTTTGCCTCATTGTACTGTTGTGACCGAACAGACACACATTTGGAAACTAGTACTTACTGTAAATCGATTTAGCATATATCTATCGAATTTTTACTTTTTTTTAAAGCAAAGATCTAAATCAGATCTAAAACATTAAATCCGAAAATTTTAAGTCAAATTATAAAAAATGCCTTTATTGAAAAATGTTTGCTAAAATATTTTCTATATTTTCTATTTTAGCCAAAATCAATCATTTTATTCCTGCAATTAATCTTTCAATTGAAAGAAATTTTAATTTATTGGTCTCACGGATTCTGATAAGTGAGCGTCACTGAACAGACAAAATAGATTGATGCTATTTATTAATCTACTTTTATTTTATTTAATTTTAATTAATAAAACCATTAAATATTATATTCTCCGATCGAATCGCAAAAATTTTGAGGACGAAACGGTTCGGATGTGATAAAATAGATCCGATTTCATGCTCTAGTACTGACCAACTTGTCAAACATAAACGACATCTATTTTATAAGAGAAAAATTCTCCCTAATTCTGTTAGTTTTGCACCACTTTTTTACATTGTGTTTTACTTCTAAGTTAAAACTTTTGGTATATTTAAATAGTAAAGATATTTTATGTGCACAATTTTAAAAAGTATATATTTTGCTTTTATGCAATTAACAAAATAAAATTTAGTGGAGCTTAAATGCATCATAAAATTGATGCGTTTAAATAATGATTTAAAATGTGCAGCAAAGGTGCAACTACTTAGTCGTTGGTAAACTTTTCCTGTATCATTACAAACATTTCTTTCGTATTTCTCTCGCGAATACATCTTGATTGGCAGTATAAATGAAAAATAAAATATTTGAGACCAATTTTAATGATTTCCTTAAGGAGCTAAAAAGTTCATTTCATTGCTGAAAATATTTTTTTCCTATTAATAGATACACTAATAGCTTGTATTCACTTAAAATTATGGTTTATGATGGCATAACATATTTAGTTTTTTTAATTATTAATTTATATAAACTTGATGATCATTATCACTGTTACTCTATTAGTTTCGCCATTTACGTGAACTTTCAAGATTTATATTTTAGGTTTATAATACATAAAAAGTCTATCTTACATTGATTTAAACTTTAATAAACAATTTCAACATCGCTGATCTATTTTAATTCGTGATATTCATTATCATTTGTCGTGTAGATTATATAATGAACAATAAAATTGCTTAATGCTATTGTTAATCAAACAAAATGATAAGCGTATTACACTTTTGACAGATTCCCGAGGTTTTGGTTTGGGCTAAAGAACAAAGAGAAGAATTGATTCCTAACTTAAATACGTTTACTGAACATTTCAATAAGATGTCATATTGGACACGATCGCGGATACTGGAACTGGAAGAGGCGAAAGAGCGCGAACGACTTGTGATGAAGTTCATTAAAATCATGAAACACTTGCGTAAACTGAATAACTTTAACTCATATTTGGCTATACTGTCAGCTCTGGATTCGGCGCCCATTCGTCGACTCGAATGGCAGAGAAGTATCACTGAAGGACTCAAAGAATATAGCGCTCTCATAGACTCGTCGTCCTCATTCAGGACATACAGACAGGCCTTAGCAGACACGGAACCGCCGTGTATACCATACATGTAAGCTATTAAATGTTTGAATAGCGTTAATAATCTCGAATTACCCTCAATAACTCGTCCTCTCCTTTCTTCTCGCGCTTTCATTCAAGTGGTCTCATTTTACAAGACTTAACGTTTGTCCACATTGGAAATAATGATTACTTACCCGACGGTAACATCAATTTTGCCAAACGTTGGCAACAATACAATATTCTCGATCAAATGCGTCGATTTAAAAATTGGTAAATAGAAAACTGAACAAATGATGACATTATTTAACAATTATATACTTTGTGTTTAGTCATTACTCATTCAAGCGAAACGAGCAGATTATATCGTTTTTCAACAATTTTGATAACTACTTAAACGAAGAGGCGATGTGGCAAATATCTGAATCAATCAAACCGAGAGGTGTCTCGAAAAAGTGATTCAAAATGTTCAGAATCTTTGTATTTTATATTATTTATTACTATAATTATTACGTTTTAAGCAATCAATTGTTGGAGTACTTTGTTATACTGTATAATGTGTTAACTATAATAGATTATTATTATTGCTATAACTATTGGTGCAAACATCAAATGATCAAATGCTGGCTTTTTAAGTGATTATTAATCGATGACTCGTCCATTTTTTACTAGTTTTTCAACTCTTTTGGAACTGACGAGCTGTTTGTTTGTGAATAATGTGTTGCGATTGACAATTAAGTGTCAAATAATAGGAAAAATATTTTATTTGTACATTTGGCTTATTTGGATTTATACTTAAAAAGCTTGTATTGTCATTATTGAGTGATATTCTTAGTCTAACTATCAGTTTTTATGTGTATTTTTAGTTTACGAATAATTTATTTATATTATATGTTAACATTTCTTTTACTAATATTCAATTTGGCATTTAAATTAAACCATTTTAAATTTCAGTTTATTTGTATAATAGATTTATTTATTTTTGTTAAACTTTAATAAAAGATGTGAAATGAAGCTCATTGTTGAATACTTTTTTACTAATCACTTGTAATTGATGATATGGTAATACAATTATATAATATGAAAATAAAACTATTTTTAATAACAATTTTATCATTTTTAGACTGTCATCAACTTTTTGTTGCAATTCTATACAAAAATTAACGAATAAACTGACGAAGAATTTATGAAAAATAAGATGTCATCATTATAATAGCCATCATCTTTAAGTTTATCATTTTCGAAGATTTGGTAATAAAATAAAGTTATATTAATTTTCAAGATTGATTCAAAATAACATTTCAAGTTTCATAACAAAAATTTCCTTATATTTATTTAGTGAATGTTTTCAGCGTAAGGATAACATGATAAAAGGTGGTTATATTCGTATTAAACCAAATCTGCTAAATTCTGCATAATTTGGCGTTTAGAATAAAAAGTTTAGAAAGTGATTAAAAATTTTCTTCGATTTTGGTGTAAAATCAGATCACATCACTTATAACATCACTTACATTTTAACCCTTGACTTGTATTGTGGAAATTTACAAATACAAATTGAGTTTAACAGTTAATAACTTTTTGACATATCGTATCCTTAAAAATTTTTTGAATTCCTCACAAATGTATCTCAATATTTATATCTAAAATTTCAATAAAAATAATTGTATAGTTAGCGATATTAATTTTCATATTAAGTCCACTTCAAAAACTGCTTAACATTTTAGTTTATTTGATATGATGTCATAAACGTCAGACGTATAAGAACGAAACAACACAACAGGATTTTGTAGGATTCATATGCATGTATAAGTAATAAAGTGATATGCATTCAAACTATTTGTAAGTTTGCTTACATTCAATATCAAAAATTTCTGCAGCAATTCATATTATGGAAGTTTAAAATGTAAACAAATGACGGGTTAAGATCTTTTTACACATTTTGATAACTTTGATAACTTGGTTACCAATCAATTGAATCACTTTATTAAAATTAAACGATTAAAGGTTAATAGGTTAACATTTTATTTAACTTTTAATTTTAATTCTGTTTAAAATAAGGTTAACTTTCAAAATTACCCGTAAGTTCTGGTAGATATGATGGTTCGGTGTATAAGACGAAGCTTAGAAAATAGCATTAAAGAAAAAGAAAAAGGTAGCAATAGATAAGATGTTCTCGTGTATAAGAATTTAAGAAAATTTTCAGCTAATTTGTTTAAAAGTCAAAGAAATAGCGTTACAGTGATCTGAAACAAATTTTAAATGATCTAAAAGTTGTTATCGCTTCATGCAAAGACTTAGATTGGCTTAGAACGGAAAGAAACTTTCAGTCGATTTTGAGGGAAAAAATGGATTTGTTTTGATTATTTGTAGAAATGAAATTATTGAAACTGATGAGGAATTCGATGGATTTGATTAAAATTTGATTAGATATTAAAATTATTGATTTGCATTTTCATAAAAGATAAATAAAATATTTCATTGTATGAGGCGATATCGTATAAAGTAAGAAAACTCAATTGTTTCTCAGAAATTTAACTTTTTTCTTTAGATAAGACCGTTCTTATCTATAAGAACATAGGGTAATATATTAAATAATGTTTATAATATTAATTTTTTAAAGATAATTTATGCATTTAATTATAAAATATAAATTAATTATATAAATTATATTAAAACAATCTCTATCTAAAGATTTAATAACATTAATATTGTAATTGTATTGTTTTCTAAGCAACTTTGTTTTTTAGATATTAAATGTGCTAATTATGAACAAACTTGTTCACTCTGTACAATTAATGCCATTATAATTTGACAATCAAATCACATTTTTAATAAACCAAGAATATATTTTAGCTGATTATTATTTTTTCTCCATTGGATAGGATCAAAAACCGCATTTTCTATATTTTATTAAATAATGATTCGTCACTTTTTTTCAATTTTCTTTCTTTCAAATAATATTTGCTAAAACGAAATATTTGGCCAAAACGTTTCAATTTTTTGTAATAAAAGTTTAAAAGCAAGTTTTAAACAGAATTAAAATTTTGTTTAAATTTCTGTAAATTTACAATTATTATTGGGAGAAATATTATTTTATTTCTTTTATCAATTTTAATTATACGAATTTTACATGAGAGGCCAATTCAGATGATCCAGAATTAACACTAGATTAATCTTCTCTTTTAACTTTAACCCTATGATAAAATGAGGTTA
>JAQIYA010000951.1:0-15532 GCA_034699355.1 Microtritia minima | reverse complement strand
GAATTGCAAATGTCGTAATAATGATTTATTTTTGTCATTTGTTAATGCATGCGCTCTATTTTACATGGAAAAGATTTAAATTGTAGTTATAAGCTTAAATTGCATTAAATCGACGTTTTTTGTGTCACATTTGGGTTACCTTTGAGAAGTCTATCATATAGTAGAACACCTAAAAATTCTACCTAAAAATCATTAGTCAAAAGATAAGATGAATGATAAAACTAAAATATTTTTTGTTTTATAATAAAAAGTCACAATCAATGCTCAATAATTATACTTATTTTTGATTCATAAAACTTAATACTTAATTTTATAAAGTTAAGCAGTTATCTGTTAAATGTCAAGTGTGTTCTTCAATATATAAATAGTCTTCGATATTCATGTAAAAACAACAACCATTGATGTTGTTTGAGGTCAGATAGACTTTATCATAAGTAAAGCATAACTCTTTCGACGTGTTTAGATAAAAGTAGTGATGAACACTTTAACGTAGGTTAACCCTTGACCAGGGTTAGCCTTAGGGTTAGGTTAGCCTTATATAGTCTATAGTATGATTATTTTAAATAGGGTTAACCTTTTAGTAGGGTTAACCTTAGGGTTAAAAGCAAAAATTTTAATCTAAGATTAAGTTTAAAGATTAAAGAAAATTTTAACCTTTTTTCATCTCTATATAAGCAATTAAGAGAGTTTTAAATGAAAACAAAATTTAAGATAATTGCAGTTATTGTAGACTTAAAGTATGAAAAAATATGTATTATTTTGTATGTCTATTAAAATGTATGAGATATGTTCAGAGTTTGTGTAAATGTAATTAAATTTTCGGTATTTATTGAATTCATAAAAAGGTTAAAGTTTTTAAGTTGAGATTAAAGAATACTAATGTAGTGTTAAGGAGAACATTATAGCAATAAAGTGAAAGCTATACAGTCGAGTGCTTCTATAATCAACTCAATATGTTGATTATAGAGGGTTTGTAGATTATAATTGATATAACTTGTATTAAGACATACAAATATTTAAAAAATATCAATTTGATTTTAAAATATTAGTTATTTAAATAGCAATAAATTAATTATTACATATAGTTAATTATTTTTGATTGATTGAGTTAACAAATAGTAAAACTTTTTTGTGAACAACAAAAATTGATTTCTTGATTTTAAAATGCGGTCACTCTCAGTGAAAGTGAAAGTTTGAAATCAAATAAAATGTGCAAAAGTCAAAAGATAAGTTCACCCCTTTTTGATAAGAAATTCTTTGAAAAGTAAACACGTTTGCAAAATGTATATATCAAAGTAATTCTCACACTAAAGTGATTTGAGTTTGCTTTTCAGATCAACATTTTTGTTGATTATAAATGGTATGCTTAATAATGGTTTTCCACATATTTGTCTCAAAATAGCGTTCATTGTAGATCTTTTTTGATTATAAATTGTCCATTTATAATCAAAAATATTTAAAAATGTATTTTTAATATCAGTGTGTATATAAAAAATTTGTAAATTACAATTTGTTGATTATAAATGAAAGTTAATTACATATAGTGTTGATTATAGAGGCGCTCGACTGTAATGCGAGCGAAAACACACGCATGTGTTGACGAGCGCTGACATGCTTTGCCGCGAGTTTGCATTTCAATACAGTCGTGTTGTCCTTACAGTGATTGACCGCTCGCACCAACACTATGGCCGACGAGGAGAGCAATGCATGGATGGATACGTGTGGCGAAGAGACCAACTTATCAAACGATGAGTCGAGAGACGACGACGAGGACGAGGACGAGGAGTGGAGTTCGGCGCGACTCAATCACGAGTGCGTCGACGGAAGAATGAGTTACGAGTTGCAGCACTTGACCGCTATTCCGACCCACGTTTATAACGCCAAACAATCGTTAACTGAGCTCATTCTCGATTACAATCATTTGAGCACAATTTGCGATGAGTTTTGCCAACATTTGAGTTCACTGCGAATACTGTCGCTGTTGGGCAACAAATTGGTTGAATTGCCGGCAAACATACACCTGTTGTCAGCTCTGCAGCACTTGTCGGTCGACGAGAATCGAATCACTCAATTGCCCGACTCTTTGTGTGAATTGCAAAGTCTGACAAAGCTGTACATTCAGGGCAATCGCTTGAAATCACTGCCTTCACAGATAAACAATTTGAAATCACTGCGAGAGTTGCGCTTAAATGAGAACAAACTCGAGTCACTGCCAGACAATTTCGGTCATATGGCGAGCCTCAGCGAACTCGATCTCAGCTATAATTTCATTTCTCATTTACCCGAAAGTTTCGGTTCGCTATCATTGCTTCGAACCCTAAACATAAGCAATAATAAGCTCACAGAACTTCCTCAAAATTTCTCTAATTTGTGTTCAGTAGAAAATTTAGAGCTGTCGTCCAACTCATTGGTCTGTTTACCGAAGCATTTCGCCTCTGATAGCCGTTTGGTTAAACTCTATATTGACAACAATGAGTTAAGTCTATTACCGGAATGGATAGGAAGTATGAGTCAAATCGAAGAGATCTCACTTAAAGCGAATTACTTAAGGGACGAACAGTTCGCCGAGAGTTTCGGTGAGAATAGTCAGAAACTGGTCAAATTTGATATATGCGGCAATTTAGTGTCGCGATTGCCCGAGTCTTTCGCCTCAATCAAGACTTTGCAGTTTGTGGACACTGGAAGCGCACTCTTCGAACCCGAGCGCAAAAAGAATTTGAGAAACGGTAATAACATTCGTCTTTTACCGAAAGAATTTGGCTTACATTATGCATGCATGAGAGAGTTAAGGCTCGACGAGAACGACATCGAAGAACTGCCGCAATGTTTTGGCGATGGAATGCCAAATCTGGAAATTCTCGATCTTTACTGTAATATGCTTCAAGTATTGCCCGATTCGTTCTGCAAATTAAATAAACTCCGTTTGCTTTTTCTTGGAATGAATTGCTTAAAAAAATTGCCGCAGGATTTTGGAAATTTAACATCACTCGAAGAGTTACGATTGGAGATAAATGAGGTATTAATAATTGCAAGCAATTAGTTATTGCTTTAATTTATTAATTTATAAACTTATAATTAAGCTTTTAATCATTGAATTCTGACAAAAAAAAATTGTTTTGGTTTTTCTTAATTCATCAAAAAGATTTGAAATTTATATTTATAAAAATGTTTAGAATTACACACTGCCATACTGTCATTTTTATATGTTACAATTTTTATAAATTAACCCTAATTAAAGTAAACAATAAAATTCAATGTCGTATTTCTCCTTTAAATCTTTTTTCTTAAGTAAAAAGAGTCAGTGATAGTGCTAGACTTGGGTCAGTATTGGCTGTCAATTGTGGTAATTTAAATGATTTTAACAAAAGCAATCTTAGGTATTTGAGATGTTCTCCCGTCTCTCGTCCCTCCCCATCCCTCCCACGATAAATGAAAGGCATCTTAAGTGGTGATAATATATTGGCATTTTAATAGACTTCTAAGTTGTCAAAGAAGAGAAATAAATTGGACATTAGTGACTAATATATACTTTTGGTATTTATATCTAAAGATGATTTGACAAGTATTGTTGAAAATATTGAAAAAGAATTGCTGGAAAGTTTTATTCAAAATCAATTACAAACGAACGAATGAAGCGCTTCCATAACCCGCGAATACCCGAATTTAAATTAATTTATGTATAAAATAATAAAATTATTTTAAATCTGCTTAATTGCAGGTTCGTTGTTGTTTATGTTTGTAGTGCAAGCCGATTGAATCATAATTTTGATTTACATCGTTAGTTGTTTAATAAATGCTAACATCGCTATTATTAGATAACATCGCTAACATTATTAGATTCGTTTTACTCTTATTTTCTTTAACTAGAATAACTTGTACTGCATATTCATTTTGTTAGCATAAACTTGATAAATGTTTTTATTTACTAATATTGAACAAAATAAAAAAAATCCATAATCCATAGTATTACTAATCCTTAAGAGCTAAACATACTAACAGATGTATTTGACTGTTCTATATGAGCATAAGATTGGCATTGAGATCAGAGGAAATCAATGTAACTTTTTCTTATATTTTTAAACCGCTGCACATGTATAGTCGAACATTTTGGGCTAGTAATGGAAACTACAGAGTTTGTATGAGAGTTTAGATCGATATTAAAATATATAAATATTGTGTTTTAATAATTAAATATCTTAAATTATTTATTATATATTTATTGTGATTTGAAATATCTAATTGTAATCCTATTTTATTACTTTGATCTAAAATTGTAAGGTTAACTCAGTAAACCCTGAGTTAACTATAGGTTAACTAACTTATGTTTAATTTAACTTTTAACCTTAACCCATAATTAAAATACTTCCTTTCAATTCTAATATTAACCCTACTAAAGTTTAATCCAGATTAAATTGTTCATCACTATCTGTATGCTAAATATATTAATATTTTACCTTAAAATTTACTATACTTAAGGTTTAAATATTATTTTTAAAAACTGTTAAGTTTAAATATTATGAGCCCAATTAGAATAAATGGGTTTGTTCTCAATTGGACGTGTTTTTTTTGTTAGATTGGGTTTATCTCTAAGTTTCGGGTCAGGTCGGGTCCTTGAATTGTGAAGCGGTCTACGCTCGTCTAAAAGAATCATTTAAAAATAATATAAGGAACTCTATAAATATGTTTATTTTGTTTCGAAATATTATAATAGAATTTTGGTTAAGTTTTCCAACTTTATAGAAATTTTTTATTAAACACTACTGATTATTATCAAAATATATCATAAGCAACTTGAAGTCAGATTAAATCAGGAAATCAAACACTAATAATGTCCACATTATATAAACCTACTTATAGAATATATAGAATATACAGAATATACAAGTTATCCTGTATTACGTACATTAAATTATATTTTTAGACTCACACTAACGTGTCAGTAATAGAAAGTCATATTAATTAATCATAACATTAGAAAGGTTTAATTTAATTTAAACCTTCTTAATAAGTTTAGAATGTTTATGAAATGTTAATAAAATTGATTAAATTTTCTTACTTCAACGCAATAAATCTATAATACTTACACAAACAAATGCAAAAGTAAATTCAATAAATTAAATTTATTTTATTAAATTTTTGATTCGATAAGCAAATCTAATATAAATTAATATTAAATTATAATTTAACAGTTAAGAAGTTTTCCGCTTTCATTTGGTCAACTCGTAAATTTACGCGTTTTGGATATTTATAATAACAAATTCACCGCTTTTCCATCTGTATTAACAAAACTAGAAAATATTAAATCATTGCAAACTGGTCTTCAAGTTAGTACATCAGAAAATGATTGATTAACAAATGTCGTACTATAATAAATATTTGAATGAATAATTGTTAAACGTTTTAATTATACTGTAAATTAATGCGAACTATTGTAGATTTCAGATATGGTAATAAGAATTAATCCGTCGCATCACTTAGCAATTGATAGATTAAAAAGATCCCTTAATTTCGGTGTATTAGATAGAAATAAAACATATTCTTGGAAAACACTAGAATGCGATTCACTTTTTCCTGTGAATAAATCGCTTAACTCTCCGCCATCGTCTGGCTATTCGTCGTTATTGTCGTCTCAAAATAAAATGGAGGACTTTTCTGAAGAAGAATCGTGGGATTCCGACCAATTCGACCCCCAACGACCATATTGTAAGGTATGGGAGTGAGCGACAAAAATGTGTTTTTACGAAGCTTACAGTTCTCTCATTAACTGTATTTGAATTTTACCTTATGCTACAAATGACCAGATATTCTCAAGTTATTTATATTTAATTTGCTGTAATGACGCGAAACGAATAATTTCATTATCACATTTAAAATGATATTTTGATTGAATCTTTTAATAAGTGCTTTATATGCTGCGCATAAGAGTAGATCGATATTTAATATAACTTACTTACAGCACATAACTCAATGTTTATTTTGTTTGGCTTCATAAAAGTTATTTGTGCACCAATTAACAAAAGGCTATTTTAGGTTTTAGTACGACTAAATTGAAATGAAATAATTTTAATTGCAGTAATGTTCCATAATATGTTAAAATTTTAAGCTATTTTTTTATTGATTAAGTAAATTATTAATTAGTGGTTATTTTAAATGAATTTAGATTATAGTCAAAAAAATTAAATACAAATTTTTACGCATATATAAAAATCAATTTGAATTTGAATATTTCTTTTTTTTTATTGAATGATTTAGTTTAATGTTTAAATTGTATTTTCAAACTTTGATCTATTGCTTATTTAATTTAAACTTTAAATATAGAATAAAAAGTAATAACTAGAGTTCGACTGTAGATATTAATAAATTATTAAATAAATATGCAAAATAATTAGTTTATAGACTAAATATATTACATTTTAAAGATTATTTTGCTTACATTATATTACTCTTACGTGCTTTGAAAGATTTTACATTTATTACTTGTAAAAACATTACTATACTTTTGTTTTTATTTTCAATAACAACGATAATGTTAGTTCAGTTAAATTCATATTTTGAAAGTTAGCCTCTTTGTAACGACTATTCCGACTCAAGAAGTTAACAAATCTCTTAGAAGAGCACTCATCAATTATTTCTTCATTATTGTCATGAACTTAAGTTTATTAATAGTGGAAAATTTTAGATCACAAAAATATAGTGAATTTTATTCTGTCTTTTTTGAGAAACTAGAGATATTTGCAGATACTTATTGTGTTTATTTCTCCGTTAAAAATTTGAAAATTCAATTATTAAATAATAGAACAAATTAGTTATATTTTTAAATAGAGTTTATCGTATTGAGTTAATATTTAACATTTATATCTTTAATGTCACAAACAATACTTAGATAATTGAAAGCTTTAACGGCTTATTTGACTCAATTGATTGAATGATTTTATAATATCAGAATGATTTCGGAATTTTTAGAAAAATTTTAATTTTAACAAATTTAATAACTTAAATCTTATTATATTTTCGAATTTAAAAAACATTTATTCAACTCAAACATCCATGTCTTTCATTTCAATTCTGAGTAACTTTAAAATTAACTGTAATATTGTACAGAGGATTATAAAAGTTTATTTGTAGAAATTCATTGTTTATATAATCAAATGGCGAGAACATACATGTAGTAGAAAATATATTGTTGTTAAACCTGTATTATGTTAATCTTTAAGTAAACCAAAGATTACATCAGAATTTAAGCAATCTTTTATAATTTACCAGACTATTAATAAGTCTATTTTTATAAATAAAACTGTTTTAATGAATAATGTTAAAATCTTTCGACATATTTATAGAGATTTAAGTTAATTTGAATAAATATTCTATTCTAGTGAAACTAAATTAAGTTAATTAAGGAAATTTCTAGTAAAATATAATTTTTTTAGTTAGAATATTATTCGCTGTTAAATGGCTTTGCTATTATTTAATAAATTAAAATCTTACTTCATGCTAAATAACATTTAACATTAGATTACATAACATAACATTTTCTTTACAACAACTTCCTTTTATTAAGTAGAGGAAGACATTGTCGAGTCCAGAGATTACAGACAGTGTTTATACTGTGAGGTGTATGTGGCGGGCAATGTTATGGGCCTTAGAGAGCGCTGGACAAGTGGCCAACATATTACAAACAAAGAATGGTATCTCTGGGGCGAACCTACGAGTGCTCCCACTCATAGGCTACACCTTAACCATTACGCCACACTCCGCCTCACTTTAAAATTAGATTTTGAAGATTTAGATTTATGAAACAATTTATATTTAACCAGATTTATTTTGAAAATCAAAATCAAGAGCCTCTTTATACAGAAGTATTAATTGACTTATTTAAAATTCGATATTTCTGTATATTTCAAAGTTATTTTAAAATTAACTACTTTAGGCTACTTTAAAATTTAATGTATTTTTTGAAGTAAATATTTTTAAATTTAAAATCCAAATAAAATCCACAGTTTGTAAAGTTATAAAACTTCAATGAAAGGTTACGATATGTGGCATTACCTGATACTCTCGAAACTGAATTATTTGAAGTAAGGCCTGACTTGGGTCGACAATATAAGCGACTTTTGTTTGTTTAAGTGAATATTTTTATTAAGCAACTTTAAAAGTCAAACGTATTTAAACGCTCGTTTTAAAAAGCAATAAATAAAAATATTATTTTCATAAATAAAATTTATTATTGGCAGCCGTAATAATGCTGACAGACATTTGGCGTCATCAGAGTGTCTGTATCTTTGCTCAACTACTTATTCAATAATTGAATAACTTTTAGCCTTAGTATTAGCCTAATATTAAATTGTTTATAGAATTATTATAGAAAATATGGTTTTATAAAGTTTTACATAGAATTACTAGTTCATATCAAATATTTGAAATTATTATGAATATCTTGGTTGAAATACTTTGCAATACATAAAAATGTATAGTATTGTGATTTCCATTATAACTATTTCAGCTCGTTTACGGTCAGTGACCGAATATGACCGAATTTGAGCGAAAAATTAATGCATATCAAAATTTTAATATTAGAAAAAGTTAGATTAAACTATGTTTGGATTTAAAAATCTTAAATTCATTAAATATAATACTTTTAAAAATTTGTATTAATTATTTGAATTATTGACATTATGGTCATATAACTTATATTTATTTCATATTTATAAGAAACAGTTGTTTTAAAAGAACTAAGCAAGTCATTTGTCACAATTCTATATATTTTTAAAAATATATAATTGACCGAATTTGACCTCCGATTATTGAAATAACTTTTAAATTTTCCTGTCAGACCGAATATATGACCTCCGTTTTAGGTGACCGTAAACGATTTGCTTTAATTATAACATATTGAGAATTTGCTTTGAATTTTTAGAATAAACTTTAAAAACCATATAAGTTATAATTTTAGCCTTAAAGTCTGGTAAAAACCTTTTCTTTGACGTATGCGTTATATCGAAATTGAATTTCTGCGAATAAAATTTTATTATTTTTTATATTCGTTTGGAAGTTGTTTTATTAAACTTTTTATTTTTTTGTTTAAAGTCTTGCATTTGTGACTGCACGCGATTTTCTTTAACTATTGCGAGAAAAAAAGAATATTGAAATTAAAATTAAGCTATTTTTACTTTTTTTTATAAGATTATCACACAAAGTCTTTTTTGTGCCAAATATTCGTATTTTGATTTTAATATCAAAATCAGTTCAGTGAGTATTGAACGTTAATTAATTATATATTATTAATTTGACCAAAAATTTAATTTTTTTATGATATTTAGCTAAAAGGGAGTATTTTATTAGTTGACATAAATGTTTTGTTTATGTATAGAAATATGTATATATTATACATATATGCTAAAAGATATGTTACAAAACTAAAGGGAATGAATCTATTTTATTAAATAATAATTAATTAATACATGATATTTTCAAATTTAACTATTAATAAATAATTTAATTTATTATAAGTAGATATCATTTTATAATAATTTATTTATTTTATTAAATAAATTGTGTAATAATTATCTTTAGATGAAAGATAATTTTATATACAAATGATAATTTGTCAATAAAATAATTAATTTGTTAGTTTTAAATTTTATGAATATTTGAATAAGTGTTAAATTTGTGTTACTGGAGATATTCCAACAGATTATTGTTTTAGCATATGTTAAAAATTAAATAAGAATGTTCTTAATATAACCACTAAAATACTGACCTTATTTTTAAGAAAATCAGAGTTGTGTTAATTTTTTAGTTAATTATTTTAGTTTAGAAAAAAATACATTATTTACAATTTTAAATTTCACTTTACTTAGTTTTGAAAAAAATAAAACATGATTTTCAACTGAAACTTGAAAATTTAATTATAATTTATATGTTTGACTTATCAAATTTGTGTGCGCTTTTTAAAATCAACTTTTTTGTCGTTCACTTCTTATGTTGAATATTATATCATGTAATTATTTTAACCAATTCATTATTAAATAGTTTATGAACCACTTGTTTATCCGAATTCTCATTTTTTTCGAATCCTCATGGATTACACCCGAAAAAACTTTTTTATATCACTGCCAAAAACCTCCAAAATTTATACCAAAAAGTTAAACATAACTCCAATTGAAGGACAATTTGATGACGATTTTTGACGTTTGGTGATTCTGTCACTCCATTACTAGATTGTAGGCTAATTTAAAAAACAATTACCAAAGAAACATATATGATTGTATAAGAATATGGATACTAAATAATTTCTGTAACTAAATTAAATGATAGTTAAATAGTTTTGTATTATGATTTTATACGTTGAATATCATATACAGTACTGTAGTCGCGATGTTTTTATTTAACTATCATAATTGTATTAGTATTTTACTTATTTGCATAAAAATTTTATTACAATATCAATAATTTATTAAATTTTACAAACTTTGTCATAAAATTTGTGATTTTTCAAAACATATTTAAAAAAATTGAATGTTTTTATACTAAATTTTAAAAATATTTTTTATATTGATATTTCATAAACACAATTTTTTTATTAAACAAAAAATATTAAAAGAAAATTTAATGCATTTAGATGTTCTATTTATTATATGTTAAAGGAATGCTCAGCTTATTTATGAACCGGTTTTTTATGCACGCACACGTCTGCGTCTCGTCTGTATTTTGCCATCAATTTTGCGGTAGGGATTCCTCTCTCTATACTAGTAATTATTGCTTGTGTTATATCATACTGCATAAAACCTGGAGAATGCAATTACGAATGTGTTTCTCTGCGCGCAAACCAGATTCAAGTCCATCACAAGTTTTTCTAAATGGCAAAGTATTTCTTCATGTGTCGCAGCATTTTTTTTATCAATGGCGAAGCATATCATTTCACGCTTGCATTGATCGAACTGATCTCAAATACAACCCAAGCTTTAGCCTAAGCGTAAGGCTATCGCGAAGTCCCACAAATGATCACTTCCTTTGATGATGTACTGTAGCGTAAACTTAAATTCAGAAAAGAGAAATCTCTTCCCAATGTATAATTTTAGTGTATACTACTTCTTCTTCGCTACTTCTTCGTAACGCACTTCGACAACAGTAATATTTAAGTTTTATTCTCACTATAGAAAGCATAACTAGTTGTCTCTCCCTTTTTGGGCTAAAAATTAATGGCAATTTTAGTTACAAATATAACATTCGAGAGGAGTTGAGAGGAGAGAGTGAATGAGAGTGCGAGAGAGCGCGAGAGAGACGCGAGCATTTGTGCATTTGAGCATTTGTGCTGAACAACTTAACAAATAAATTTATATATGGCTTATATGGCATATATGGCATCTCTCTATACAATTCTATGACTTGAATAAGTGGAGAACAGCAGTTTAAAATAGCCATATTTCAAACGCTTATCTTCAGTCGTGAACTTGCGTTTTGTGCAACTCTCGTATGCGGTTCGAGCATATTAGATATTTATAAACCATATATTGGCAAAATTGCACCAAAACCTGGCGAGTATTATATTATGCTGTTCGTAAAACCGAAGTTAAAATTTTATTTAAAAATATTCACACGCATATATTATGTAAAGGCGGTGAATATTTTATTCTAAATTAAATTAACCAATATATTAATAATATTTTCATGTGGCAGACATTAAATTTATGATAAGGACGGCATCAAACATGGTATCTGTTGACAAAAAATCTTATGCAAAATAAAGGAAAGTTAAAATTTTCATGTCATCTCACAAGTGTTGCAGTTATAAATCAAATTAAACAAATTCATAAACTTTATTATTTCATAACTTTTTATATTGAATAATCAAATAAAATCAAATAACAAAACTTTAAATGCGTTTCAAACAGGTTTTTGTTGGTTGTGATTAAATTTCAATTCATATACTGTCCCACCTTTCGTTTCTTTTCCAGTTTTCGAGTATTCGACGTTACTTAACATATATATTTGCTCGAAATTTCGAGCGATCACATGATACAAACGAGCATTTTTTACTGAAGATGATGATAATGTATGCGATCATATATTGTTTACTCCACTCTATATATCTGTAATAATTCCGGTATTCTCTTCGCTTCAAAATTATATTAAAACGCAATTACATAAAGATAATAAAACTAAGAATATATTTGGGTTTAAAAGTATGTAAATTAATTTTAAATAAATTTATGGCATTAATTTTCTTTCAAAATATTTTAAAAGTCAATACCTATTATACATAACTTAGATCTTTATATATAACGTTTCTATAACTAATTAGAATTCAATTTTTCAATTTACACGTGAATTTTATTTTTTGATAAAATGAATAAATTTTAATTGGAAAAACTTTTCAAATCAAGATTAATCGAAGAACAATTACAAAAATTTAATTTGAAATTATATCATAGTCTTTTATTATACATAAACAAAAATTAATTTAAACATGCATTTATGGCTTAGCCATCGTTAATATGATTTACCCGTTAGATTAATAACAACTACTGTATATTAATATAGCATAAATTAAATTAGAAATATAGTTTGATTGTATTGCACCCTCACTTTTATTAATTCTTTTACTTAATAACAATACATTTATATCGTTTATATCGGTTGCTTTTAAATAGTTGTCGGTTAGTTATTAATCAAATTTAGTAAAAACAACATTTTGCTTTATTATGGACGACGGACAGACACACTTTCACACTCACTTAATTGGTAATATAGATAAAAATAGAGATACGTTAAATAATAACAATACATTTATAACGGTTAAATTTAAAAAATTAAATTTTTTATTTATTTTTAAAACGTATCAACAATATATTACATTACTGCGGACACACCGACACACCGACACACCGACATTGTACTCAATTATTTTAATCAATAAATAATGTCACAAAAATGGTGCCAAACCGCGGGGCCCTCAGACACTCTGACACTCTGGCCACGAAAAATCTCACAAAAAATTTACGGCTATAGATTACAATTGACGCAGTATTGTCGCAATTGCACGACATCTAAGAATATAATTTATACTTTATACAAAGCACAGTAAAACACTTCAACTCAAAACTGACTTTATATTAATTGTGAGCACTTGAGGCGAGCATTTCAAAGCAGTGTCCGCGACATCAATTGGACCAGCAATTTAAATAAGGGTTTTACTGTACTTACTATATTTGATTGTGATATACATAATAATGTATAATAACCGGACTCATAAAGAGTGCATTTGCAACTATACCGCGCCAATTGTAAGTAATGGCTATTAAACTTCTGAAAGGCGAACCACTGAATAGTCAGAGTCAACGGCTAAAACACGTATTCGAGACATTGGATCCGTGATGGAAGGGATCGAAATTGAAATCAAGTGTGCCGTCAACGCTCAACTCGTGTCGTATGACTTGATCCACATCACACTCAAGTCCTCCTTGCAGTGAATCAAAATTGAGGTCCAAATCATTTGGCAATGGATTGTTGAGCGATAGCAAGTGTCCCATTACTTGAGATGCGGTTTTGCCGAGAGATGTTACCGATGATGACGTTGTAACGACAGGCGAGGCCGCCAATGACGATGAATCGAGTGCTTTCTGTGCATTTAGAGATCGCAATAAAGCGTGGCTGTCAAGTAGTGATGATGACTGACAGTAAGCTCCTAGAAATTCAATACCATTTTAGCACTTCATCGATAAACTTAATCGATTATATAATTATGAATATGTCATTGAAAGTGAAATTAATTGAATTTTCTATACGAAAATAACGGTGAATTTGTTTTGTGAATTGCTTTACTCAATTGTTAGAAGTTTTATGAAAAAGTAAACTTAATAAACAGAAATTGACAAAAACAAAGAATTAAAAATGATAAATCTGTTTTTAAAATAATAGATTGCGGTTATGAATTAGATAATCCTCGATTGTCTCAACATTTCAATTCTGTTAATTATTTAAATATTTTTATTTAGTCAATGTTCAAATTGTATAATAAAGAGTATGCGTCTGTCTTGAATATTCATAATAAATAACTTTGTTATCAAACAAAGTTAGAAATAAAATGGTGAAAATGAGTATTTAAAATTTTAAAATTTTAAAATTCAATTCAAATTGTGGGACTATAAATAAATATAAATATATGGTCATCTATTATAAATTAAAATTTTCATTAAAACTCAAACATCCATTAATAGCAAATTAAAGTCAATAATACATTAAATCGCTAAATAGATTTTATTCATTACAAATCGTATTTTTAAATATATTTAAAAGTTTAAATATTTTTAAATTAATATTACGATTTACAGTAACATCCGATTTTTTAGTCTAGTAATATCCAAATGTTTGGTTATAACAAAAAAGTCTAGTCTGTCCCCTTTTACACAGTCAAGCCATTCATATTGAGATTTTCATACCCAAGTCCGGTGAGAATAAAAAAATTTCCTGATGGTCATAATAAGTTTTAAACCCCTTAAGATTGACGAAAGAGAGGCCTTTTGCAAAACTCTTTTAAGAAGAGGTCACTTTGAAAAAACTTTAAGACCAGGTATACTGCACTTAGGGGTAGGCTTTGTTCGCCTCAATCATGAAAGCGTACGCATTTCAAGTTCATTACGGTATTGCAAAATTTATTATTAAAAATATTTTTATCATATTTGTTCAAATATTGCTGATAATTAATTTTGCAAAATATATTGTTTGTGAAAAATTAATTGCATTAATTAAGTTGAATAACGTGTCAAATAATTGATATGAAAATAAGATATCATATTTTATTTGCATGTTAATACGTTAATACGTTGGTTACTGCGATTCACATGCAAAGCCGAACGTAAGCTAAAAGATTTTCACTTTTTACAGCATCACGAATCGATTGTGGAAAAGGTGTTCAGGACTGCACCTGAGAAGGAGAGCTCAAGTATACGTTAACTCCATTCCTCTCCATTTCTCTCTCCATGTCTCTCCATTCCTCTCACCAGTTCCGGTCTGTTGCTTTTCTTTTTTAACCGACTTTACTTCTTATCGAGTTTATAATATAATCCCACTTTCCCAAAACGGGTCATTGACCAGCTCTTTATAACTACTGCACATTTTGTAGACTGCATTTTTTACTCCAACAGACCCACAATCCTTACATCCTTATTACTAAATATGTCAAAAAGCTCAGCTATCCTGGGCTCAGCTCTTATATCAGACCCTAAGTTCATGCTCTGTCTACATATTAAACCTATAAATTTGAGATTTTAATAAAAAACACTTTTCAATAAATTTCAATTAAAGTATTCATATCAATACTAAAATGATAAATGAAAATTATGATAAGTGTCACAAAAAATAATCTTAATGCTAACATTGAAATATTAGGTACAGAGTTTGACCGTATAAACAGACGCTTATACATGTATAATGAATTCTGAAATAACATGTAATGTAACATTAATTTGCCATTTTATAATTTATGATAAAATAAATTTATTTTATTTCAATTTTTAATGTGTTAAGTTTTAAT
>JAQIYA010000950.1:0-15541 GCA_034699355.1 Microtritia minima | reverse complement strand
AATTAGCTATTTTTTATCAATTCTAAATTCTTATTTGATACATACATATCATTAATGTGTCTTATTTTTAGATGATTTTGTTTTGCAAAAGCAAGCTTAAGGATTTGAGATGTATGTCTGTCTTTAGCCTCAACCACCAATCCGTGAGATAAAAGCGAAATACAAGTGGCCTTCAAAATATAACTTATTTTAATTGATTTATTTGACATCAAAGATGTTCTTTAAATTGGATTTTAAAGCTAGTATTAGTTGTCAAATTTGTTTTAGAGTAGAATTTTATAACCCTATTCTGTGTAATTAATATAGTTTGCTAATATCAGAACGCTATACTTAAATAACTTCGATTTTAGCAACTATAGCATATATTTTTAAAAATCTTATAAATCTTGAAAACAAGGAAAATGTACTTATACTTAATATAACATTAATTGTAGTATTACGAGCGTTGCCACGTGTCAGTTTGAATTTTAGTCGACACTTTAAAAAAATGTCTGAGAAAAAAGCTGACATTAGCCTACAATAAAAAATTTTCAATATAAAATAAGTTTACATATTTACATGAATAATTGAAACAATAGTTTTGGATTTAACTCTAAAAAATAGAATTTTAAAGCTTGAATATTATTTATTAAGAAGTCTATAGTAGGAAATAACAACGAATTGTTTGCTAAATAGTTAACATTTATATGTATGTCATAATATAAAAGCTGACAAATAGCAAAATTAGAGGTTCAAAAAGCTAACTGCCAGCTAATAAGCTGACCATTTGGCAACACTAATACTGTATTGCAAATAATTAAATAGTAAAAATACTATTTTCTTTGAATAAAATATCAGATCATTTATATTTAATTATGATTACTTTAATATTTATATGACTTATTAAGCAACTATTTATAAATACATATTTACAATATTATGATTATAATGATTTCGTGCTAAAATTTCTTTTCAATGATTTCCAGAAAAAAATTTAATTTTATCATCTTCAATGTCATTACACTAATTCTTAACTCTACCTCTCCCTCTCTCACTTTTTTTCTGTATCTCTCTCTCTCTCTCTCTCTGTTTGTCTGCATCTCTCTTCGTTTTTTACACCCCTTTTTAGGTTCTTTCTCGATAATAACGCGAACACATCTTTATAATATACAGTACCATAAAAACACAATTTACTACATTTAATCTGTATTTTAGCATTGATATTATTAATACACAAAATCAAGTGATATGCCAGAAGCGATTATAAACAGTGTTTGCCTCTCTATGACACAAATTCTAGTGAATAGGGAAAAAATCGGAATTAATCAACGACCCAATTGCTAATTTTGCTTTCACAAGATTTGGGAAATGACAGCATTTTTTATTATATAATACATAATGTATTATAGAAAATGCCTATAAAAATATATATATAATATATTTTAAAGCCATTTCTTTAACATAATTTCTAATTAATTATAAATAATTAAAAGCATTTTACTCTTAATATACCTTAAACTAATCTTTAAATTAAATATTTTGGTCAATTTTATTTAATTTTTAATTTCAAATTTTCATAAAATAATTGAAAATATAAGAGTAAATTTAATTTATTATAAATACAGAATATTTAGTATTTCATTTAAGCAATTAAGCCATAAATCTTTAAAAAATGAATTTTCCTAAAGTTAATAAAAGGATAAATAATTATTAAAAATAAATAATATGTTTATCGAATATGTTTTTCCAATTTTTAAAAAAAAAGCATTAATAGGTGTACATAAGGCTAGTTTAAATATGAACACTAAACTTTTCTCAGATAATGATGCTCGTGATAATAGGGAAAGTTAGGTTAATGACAAAATTCTGGTTTGACCTTCTTATTAATTTATGAGTTATTTATTAATTTAAAAAAAATATTTAAAAAGACATTTACTTTATAACAACAATTCATTCAATTCTAAAGGCATTAATTTTTGCATACATAATGATCTAGAACTGAGTGTGTCGTGCGATTATTCAGTCATACTATGAACATGTTTAGCTAATAAAGTAATTTTCGTTCAAATGTTGTGATAAACAACAAATCTATAGTAATTTTGAAACCTCTTCAGGCGATGCAATGCAATGCAATGCAATTTTTATTTTCATTCAAACAGTATTATTATAGAAGATTATTTTCCCCAAAAAATTCTTAAGTAATATTTGTTTTAATCAATAAATATATCTAAATTAAACTATAAATTTCATATTTGATTAATTTAAAATATAATTAACATGCTTTACTTTAATGTAGTATATGTATAGTTGACTTTACTTCATTGAATTTAATTAATATCTAATATTAATACTAAATTCTGTATATAAATAAATAATAAATAATAATTGACATTAAGTTTGTAATAGATGTTTGTCCTTATTTTAACGCATTACTTTGGTTTCTTCAATTTTGCATTTATATTTGCATTCGCATAATTAAACCTTAAATTATATGGTTTAACCTTTAAATCAAACCATTAAAATTTTAAGCACAATTATACGCTTGCAATATAACTATAAATATTGACATTTACATGTATTAAAATAAAGATTTAAATTTATTAAATTTTTATAATTTCATTTTATAATTTAAATAATTTCAACAAAAAAAACTTATGTTTATTTTGTTAAAATTATTTATAAAATATATCAAATCTTTAATATTTAAACTATTATAAGCTCTTTTGATGATTTCATAAAGTGTTTTTCTTTATGTTATATCTTAGAAGAAGTGTACAATATATCATTTATTAAATTATTTGTTTTTTATATAAAATATATATAAAAATAGAGTCTCAGACTCGTAATCGAAGTCTGGAGTCTCAGACTCGTACTCCAAACTCTAAGATTTAACTAAGACTCGAACTCAGACTATCAACCTATAGTCTCGGAGTCTCTTAGAGAATTAAATTGTATTACAAATAAATATTTTATAATGTGTTTTAAAAATTAATTTGAATTATTACAATGATATAAAATTTGATATGCGTTTTATAATTGAAAATTAATTTAAAAGTTTAAAATAAACAAAAAAAAGTTCAATTCTGTTGAATATTTATAGACTATTGCAGACTTCATAATAATTTAGAAACTCGGACTCAGACTCCACGTTATTTTATATACTGGGGCTTAGACTCTAATGAAATATATAGACTCGAACTCAGACTCCAACTTTAGAGACTCTCTGAGACTCCAGACTCTGGCGGAGTACGAGTCTCAGAGTCTATTTTAAATACTAATAAATTATATTTATCTTATCTTATCTGACATAATATAATATAAAGCATGAAATCGTTCCCCTTTTTCACTTAACTTAACCCTTTTGGCTATATCTATATTTACCATATATTCAGGCTTACGATAAGCAATTATCAAAGAAAAAGATATGAGATATGATAAGAAAAAGTCAGTAATTTTAGGAAAAAAATTAAAAAAATTAAAATAAAATAATTGATTTCATGCATTGTTCCAAAGAGTGAATTAAATTATTTGATGAATATCTTGATAAATATTAATACAGTAAATATAGCTATTAATTTCTGAATTATCTCATTCTATTTGCCACGAACTTATCGATATCACTGTGTTATATTGTGATATACAAATCATTAATTATAAATAATAAATAATTGATACAGAGTTTAATAATAATAGCTTTAAAATTGGTATAAAACGAAAATTGTTTTAAATGAAATAATAAATAGTATTATTGAATGAATGGTATGAATAATTAGAGAACTGAGAAAAATTAAAACAGTTTCAAAGAAAACTGAGTGAGATCTGAAAGAGAGAGCAGATCTGATTGAAGGGCGAATTGAGTACATGCGAACAGACATTCAGTGCCAAAATGACAAAATGAAACTCACAAATTCCCATTTTATGTTTAAATAAATTAGAGTAGACTTATTGGATGGTGAATGGATATCATTCATGTACTAATTCTGGTTCGATTAAAAGAGTATATGTGGATATTTGCGAATGGATTGCCGAATGTTGAGATAATGTAACAATAAATTATGTCAGAAATGAATTTCGAGCTGCAGTGATATGTGAATATTCAAATGAAGCATTGATAGAAATTACATTATATGAAGAAATTACAAGTGATGAGGAATCTGAATGTGATGTTCTAACTTAAATTTCAGAAAATTTTTCTGAATTTTTGAAATTTTAAAATTGGATGTGATGAGGAATTCGATGTTAAGAGATAAATAAAATTTTTCATTGCATAAGACAATATCGTGTATAAGACGAACTCATTTTTTTCTCAGAAAGTTAACTTTTTTTCTTTAGATAAGATCGTCTTAATTACCAGGACTTAGGGTAACTGATTTTGAATTACATATTGACATATAGTAATAATTATATATGTCAAACCATTTTTTAAGCATAACATTTAGTGAAAAATTATTGCAATAAAAACATATTTATATGAAAATATATATATGAAAATATATATCTAAATTAAATTAAAGTTTATAGAAAATATTTTTAAACTCATTGTCTGCTGAAAATTTCAAACTAAACAAATTTCATTTAGAAATTGTTTAAAACTTATTCCTAGATTTTCAATTTGAACTAATTTTCTCAACTTTATTCCATCATCTATTTGAATAAAATTTTTTAATTATGTAGATTTTACCAATTCTTGTTTTTTATAGTAAAAACCATAATAAATTTTTATGATACCAATAAAAAGATTTAAATCAGGTTTGATTTTGATTAGTTATATAAGTAAAAAAAATTTAAGCAATAATTAATATTAAAAAATAAGTTTTTAGAATTTAAATCATTTTTATTAAAGCTTCAAAAATTTAGAATATTTAACTTATTATGATTTAGAAATTATTTTTTAAATTCCACATTATTGTGAATAAAAGTTATACAAGTTAAGTATTAAGTTAAGTAAGTTATAAAGTTATTGTATAACTACGACATGTCTATCAATAAAATTATGTCATTAAAGGTCATACCATAATGTAATAAACCTAAAAACCAATGACTTCGAGCAATACTGCATTTTCTTTTGATGTGTTCGGAGCTTTTCCCATATTTTAATAACCTATTTTTAATTAAAATTTCAAGAGTTAAGTGCATTATTAGATAATGTCATTATCACCATTTTAAGGTTAAATTAATAAACCATTTAAAAATTTCAATATTATAATTACAATTTTAAATAATTCTAGAATTTGCACTAATTTTTAATTGAATTATTATTATTTGAATATTAAAATTATTTGATTTTTGAGATTATTTTATTTTTACACATAGAGAATGAACAGCTAATAAGATATATTGAATGACAATTTATCATTTATTTATAAATATTTTTAATCATTTTTAAATAGTAGTCACTTTTTAAATTTAATAATTAAAACAATTTTATTATTTTAGTATGAAATCATTTGATATTAAAAGAATAATAAACATTTTAATTCTTTTATAAAAAATAAAATTTATCTTAAAATTTGAATGTTTAAACTGAATACTATGTGCTAAGCCTTAGATTATATCAATATCTGTTTAATTTAAATTATTTTATAACATAATCTTAATGTTTTTAAATAAAACTTTAACCTACAAAATTATGCTTAATATATTGTGTAATTCTCGTGATTCTCGTAATTCGGTTTAAATGTTCGATAAAATTATCCTAATATTTGTTTATATTGTGTTGAAAATTAATTATTATTGTTAATTTTAATTGTTACTTATAATTATTACTAATTAAGATTCTCTCTCTCTCTCTCTCTCTCTCTCTCTCTCTCTAAAACTTCAATTAAAATTATTTTTACGTATATTAAGATTTTAAAAGGTGATCAATTAGAAGTTTCCTCAATATTGCATGAATGATTTTAATCAACGTATTGATAATTTCATAATTTATTTAATAATTAATTTAATTTTTTAAAATTGTGCGTTTGAATTGCTGTGAAATATGTTTGGACATTAAAATCATTTTATTAAATTAATAGTTCAGATCAAGGAAAATAAATATTAAGAGCAAGTAACTCAAAATTACTATTTTTTTTGGTTTGATAAATATTTAAAATTAGTAAATCAAATTTTATTAAACTAACACAATTAATTGTGCGAATATGTTTTGCTACAAAGTTAGGAACAATTCTAAAAATAATTATAAATAAATTATAAGTATAAATAATGTTTTTATAATCTTAAACTTTGCAAAGTTTATTAGTTGTAAAGTAGTCAAATCAATAAACATTTTAGGATTTTTTTAATTCCAATTCGAGGAATTAAGTTGTTTTCAAAATTTGAATTTAAAATATATTATATTTATATATAACTTTCAATTTCATGGTAAACAATTTAATATCAGTTTGTACGTAATAATTACTTAATATTGCTTTTAAGTGATAATATTTATTTGATCTTTTGATTTAAGATTTAGATTGATTACGTATATTCCTTTTAAATTATTAAATATGTTAAATCTTACCACATATTAATTTACTAATTCTTTGTTCACAAAAACATAACTAATTAAAATTTTATTTAATTAAGTAATTAAAATAATAACCAAATACTAAGAAAAAATCTTTTTAAAGAATTTTATTATACACTTTAGTTTAACGTTAACTATAATTAATTGAGATGTGTTAAGTAATGCCGAAATTATTTAATAACTATTAAGAATTAATAATTATTGTTCAATTAATAATTATGATGACATGATAGTTGTGAATATTATTAAAAATACAAATGCCGGCCATGTTTTACAAAATGATTTTAATTAATATTTCAATATTCTGTAAAAATTATTCACTAAAATTAAATGCTGATAAATGTATTTTTTTATAAGAATTAATAATAAAAATAGTGAAATATTTGTGTATACGTTAAATAATATTTGTATAAAAATGTTGAATCACACAAACCTGTCAGTCAGTTATGATAATAAACTTAATTTCAATAATCATTTAAATTTATTTTGTGAAAAACTCATCAAAAAATTTTATACATTCAAATATATTTGCAAAAGAGTTGGTGGGAAAACGTTTTTGAAATTATATAATACTTATATTTTATACATTTTAGAATACAGTAATCTTTGTGTTGTATATAATGTGACACAATATGAAAGATTGGGAAAAATTCACACCAAAATAACTAAATCTATAAGTTTTAAAGTGAAAAAATTTAAATATGTCTTATCAGCAAAGACTTAAATTTTTAAAAATAAAATTATAAAATTAGTGAATTTGATTTTACAAAAATTTGTTAACGTTAAATATGTTATAGAGATGTAAAATTAATTCTTATAATATAAGTTAGGATTAATGGGATTTTGGAATTGAACAGAATGTTAATTCATACACCTTTATCTCTAATAAGTTTTGTCAACGTATGAAATATTTTAGAATTTTAAAATAGACTTTTGATAAATTTATTTAAAGTTGAATTATTTGAAAAATGTGTGAAATAGAAATTATTTAAGGATACATTATGCAAATTTGCATGTCTTGAATATTCAAAATATGCAAACGACAAATCATGCTTAAAATTTCAATTACAATCATCTCATTTGTATGCTTATTCGTCTTATTTCTAATAAAAATATTAAAAGCGAATCGATTTGTATCTTATTATAAACATCAAAATTACTTTTTGAATATGTATAACTTTTTATAATACATTTGCGATAAGAATTGAATTTTATTGAATGTGTCTGATATATGTTTTAATATATATTCAATATTTTTCAAGACAATAATTTTAATTTCACTCTTGAAATTATGGCAAAAATGTGTATCTTTTTAATAAAAATATTTGTTAAATAATATTTTTATAAATTCAAAAGTAAATTTGAAATTTTCAAATTAGTAAACTATTGTAACGATTTTATTCAAAAACAAGAATTACCATTATATAGAGCCTACAGTTATAGATTTTTATAACGCAACTGAAATTGTTTAGTGGGCACACTTATTTCAGATAAAACATTTACTGCTTATAGTTTCAACAAAAATTTTATTTTACTATAGCAAAGCTTTCACTTGTTTATTAAATTTAGTTTTATAATAACTTTCAATTATAAATTTTCTCTTCATTACTGTAAACCATTTTATATAAACATAAATCATTAAGTTAGACACTAGTACATGAGTTATTGTGTCTTATAATATAACTCTCTATATATTTATTTTTATATCTATGTTATATCTATTTAGTATAGAATATTTATGATCAGAATGCTCGAGAAACGAGTTACTATACAAAAATCACTTTTTTAGTTGAGTTATAAAAATCGTACAAATAACTGTATTTTGTATATATATTATATATAATAAAGTATGACTTAAAATTTCTAAATTGTTTTAAATTTTAAATTATTTTATTGTCAACGCTTTACACATTTTAGGCAATTTACTATTCTTAAAGGTCAACTTAATATAAAATTAAATTAAACAATTACACAAAAATATATAAATAAATTTATAATCGGGTCAAAATTGAAAGTGATTTTAATGTTTACCTTTTCTAGTAAAATATACATTTAAATTTAATAAACATAAATTTATAATTGCTTGTAAATTCTATGAAAATTAAAAATAATTAATATGCTAATTAATTTGCGTCATTATTTTAGAAATTATGTTTTACATATATTTTATAAAAATTTACATTTTATAATAAAATCTAAATAAAAAAAGAAAGGCTATCCTTGTAGTAAATGAAAAACATCGCACAAATACTCTGCAGTTAATAAACTACTGTAATATTAGAAAAACAAATAATAATCTGCGATATTAATGCTATAATAATGCTATATAATTTTTTTCCAATTAAGTAATATTGAGCAATACTGACTGATATAAGGAAAAACCAGATAAAATAATTTAGAAAACAATTAAATTTACGCCTAATACAATTAATATTTAGCATATTGTGAATGTTGTGAATATTATCAATTATCAATAAGGCTTGAGTTTATAATTAGAATAATGAAAAATTGATTATAAAAGCGTCATTCTTTTATTTAAAATAATAATTATTTGAATATTGTTTTTCTAAGACCATTAAACTTTCTAACACTATTAAAATGAATGTTGAATATAATATATATATTATATAATGAAAGAGAAAGTTGCGTCAATCTATTGGCGCGTTACGATTCAAGGTGGTGCTCATTTGCCATCAACCTATTGCTGGTAATGATCAATGCTTTCAAGATAGTCCACATCGACTTCTAATATTCTTTCCTATAAATTGTGTCGAACGCTGGAAAGTGTAGAAAAAGCTGTTTATCTATTAATCAGCACCACTTTCTCTTTAAACTCGGAGAAAGTGACATCTCCTCTAAGTATAAGAACTCTAAAAAACTTTTGTGTCAGTCTTTTTCTAAACTGTATAGTATTAAATATATTAAGATTTAATAATTAGTGAAGAAATTATTTGTGAAAAAATTATATAGACTTTCAAATCTTAAAACTGGTAAAAATGTCTGAAAAAGGCCCGACTCGGGAAGAATTGTTGGGACTGTCAGCCAACACTACCATAGATTATCCACGACCCGAACCACGGCCTATGCCTAGATTTGAAGTGACCGAAGATATAGTTATTAGTGGTATAGGCGGCAGGTTTCCCGAATCTGATAATATTGATGAATATGCTGCTAATTTATTTAATGGCGTCGATATGGTCACCTCTGACGACCGCCGATGGCCAGTCGGTAAGTGATATAGAAATATATAATTTTTGTTCTGTTGAAATGTAAATTGTTTAATCATTAACTGAAGGCCTGTTTGACGGTTTGGTGTCTCGAACTGGTAAAATCAAAAGTCTCGATAAATTTGATTCCACATTCTTCAGCACTCTGACCCTTCTCGGGGACGCTATGGACCCACAGGCGCGTATTATTCTCGAAACTACTTACGAGGCTATATGTGATGCTGGAGTTAATCCCCAATCAATAAGAGGAACAAAAACTGGTGTCTATGTAGGAATCAATACAGTGGGTATGTATGAAACTGCTTGTATTTAATTGCATCAAATTATGTAAGTCTATTTAGACCACCTTTTATAATAATAGTTATCTAATAACTGTTATTATATGCTTTTATAACTGAAAATCAAAATTTAAGGCAATCTTTATAACTATCAGTCAAAAAATATTTGTGTGAACTTTTGTGACAAAATAATTATATTATGCTTATATCACTGCATTACAGTAAAAGTTACATTTGTTTATCTAATATCCTCTTATTGAATAGAAGCAAAGCTTAAAGATATGTTCCTATGAGTTCCTACGCTCTCTTCTCAGAATATTAATTACCTGATATAACATTTACTTTAAGGAAATTAGACTACTTTGTTAAACTTTGAAAATGTCTTAAGAAAAGTGAATGACTACTAGCGTTTTTTAAAAATTATTCGTCCCAATTAAACAATAATGAAATACTTTTTCCATAAAATTTTTATTTTCCCACAATCAAAATGTACTTTTTAATGATGAATTTGATAAACTTTATCAATAATCAATAAAATTGTATAAATAAATATTTGAGACAAATTAAAACTTTTTTTTGTTAATAATTATGAATATATTATTTTGTTTTTAAATATAAGAAATTTAATGCATAAAGCATATCAAATTCCGTAAAGTCGTTTGTCGACAACTTATGTTTACAAAATTTTTAATTTTTTATCAATGACTAATTACTTTTTTACACAAATGTCTAGAAATATCTCATAAATCTAAAACAGGTTATAATTATAGGTAAAAACATTAAATTACGACATCCAAAATCTTTTATACATACTTTTTGCCAGTTATAGAGTGAATAAATATCTAAATTAAAAATACATAAAACAGGAAAATTTATAAAAAAATACGTTAAAAATCGGGACGATTTAGGGGCACATTAAACGTTTAAAAATCTATTGAGATTAAATTGAATGTTTATAAATATATTATAAATGAAATAATTTATTCAATAAATTACACTCTTATAAGATTTTATAGACTTTGAATTTTCATTTAATATCCAATTAATCTTATATTCTTGACATTTAGATAATTTTTTTCTTCAGTGATTCATAATTTAGTGAAATTATACATAAATTTTATTCTTTAATTAATTTTACCATAAAAATTAGAGAGAATGAAATCTACTTCATTATGCTCTTTAAGGATAGTATATAAGTTTTATGTTTATCATTTATAAGATACATAAAACAACTTTTTAATGATTTCTTAATCGTGACATTATATTAAACATTACATTTTATTTAACACCAGTCTAGATATAGAGTAGCGTTTAAATAATCGGGACTTTTGTTTCTTCTTATTATAACTTATTATTATATAGTTATTAAATTATAAAAATGTTAATTTATTATAGTTATTATATTATTAAAGGCGAACTATTATAGAAGCATAAGTAATTCTGATCACATAAATAAACAATAAAAAAATTTCTTCTTTAATTAAATCCTTAATATCGCATTTAACACATCCAAACATTCTTATATAAATATATACATTTTTTAAGATAAACAACTTTCCTATAAATATATTCACATCTATCTATTATTCATTATCTATTAAAACGGACTGAAACGCTTGTTTTTGGTATAAAAATATAAATAATATAATCTATAATAAAATTAAGCTAATTTTATTAAGACATAAATTAAATAATAATAACAATAAAATATTTGACCAAAGCATGTGCCGATGGTTTACCTCAAGACGACTTCAATGACTGCCGTAAGAAAGATGCGGCGCTTTGGGTGTACGGCAGCTCTAAAGCTCTATACGCGAACCGAATCTCATTCTTGTTCGACTTTAACGGTCCGAGCACTCTGATCGACACGGCCTGCTCGGCCAGTATGGTCGCACTCGCCAACGCGCTGCAGGATATCAGATCTGGAAATTGTGATATGGCTATCGTGGCCACCGCTAACCTAACTCAGGCTCCCTTTTCCAACGGCATCTACTCCTCCATTGGGCTCATGGCTTCTGATGGCAAATGCAAAGTATGGGACAAGAAAGCCGACGGCTTTGTGCGATCGGAAACAGTTGGAGCGCTGTTTCTCCAAAAGCGAAGCGATGCCAAACGAATTTACTCGACGCTATTACACGCTAAGATCAATACCGACGGCTTTAAAAATATTGGTTTGTTTTCGCCGTTTTGGTTGCGTCAAAGAAATCTGATGATCGAGACATACCAGGAGGCGGGCGTCAATCCTCATGATATCAAATTTTTTGAATCGCACGGAACGGGAACTAACGTTGGAGACCCTCAGGAGGCGAAGGCTATCGCTGATGCTTATTGTAAGGATAGAAAGGTAATCGTTTCAGTCATTATACTTTTAGTAATTTACATCAGTTATAATGTTATTAATGTTATCAGTTGTCAGTTATTATGTCAGTCACTCATAGATTTCATTTATTTGCTCGCATTTTCATCTTTTCTAATTTATGCAGAATTAATCCTATTTAAAAAATTACTAAAACTTAAGCTTCGTATTCATTCGCAAATTTACGTACTGTTAGTCGCTTATAAGAAATTATTACACTAAAAGTTTTCATGGCTAAAAGTTACGAGTCAAATATTACGGTGATCTCAATAAAAAAAATATTTCAAACTGATGCCTAACCGATAAACTTGGCTACCATTAAAGTGAAAAGTTATATAACATGCGATTAAGAGCCTCTTGCTATAACTTTTGGTAATGAATGCGTAAAAACCTGTTCGCAAACGGGAAACCGAAAGCGCAATAAACACATAGCGCACAGTTTTGACAGTTACAACAACTATAGCAGCTTTTTTTACTGTTAGAATTTATGGCGTTCATATAAATGGACTAAAGGTATTTCAATTCAATTTTTTGTAATTGAAATTTTCCCAACAAAAATAAAATAAAATTTTAGAAAAAGTTGTTTACAATTTATGATTTAATCATTATTAATTTAAATAGTGTGCTAATTTTGCGTTAATTTGAATTTGTATTAATAATGATGTGATATTAAAAATATTATAAAAAAATATTAGTTAAAATTAATCCAAAATAAAAATTTTAAAAAATAATTTTTAATCTTACAGAATTTAATTTTACAATCAAAATGAAGTGCAAAAAATAATATAATATTGTTTTTAAGTATTAAAAATTTTTAACTGAATCGATAAAATTGGGCCGAAATGGTACTTTTACTAGTCTTTATATTACATAATTTTTACTTAACCTGAATTTTAAGTGCACATTATATAACCTTCGAATTTAATTTAGTCAGAATTAGATTTCGCTGAAAAGATTTAATTTTTTTGCATTAAATTTTAATATATTAATTTTTAGTTGCATTCTTTTCTTTTAATTTAGTGATTATTGCGACTATTCTTATAATCTCAAAATTGATAGCGACAGGTCATTGTATGTTCTTATTGTTTATTAATTTTTTGAAGTTTTTAAAAACTAAATATTTTTTCATTAAATTATATAAAATTATAAATATAAATAAGTTTAAAATTTTAATCTTTCTTATTTTGCAATTAATTTGTTGTTACATACTGTGTGACCATTTAAAGGTATTCAAAAATTTCTCGAAAACTCTGGAAAATTAATTGTTAATAAATTAATTTTTAAAATGAAGAAATATTTCAAACTTTTTTAAACACTTAATAAAATTTAATGCAAGCATATTTGAAAAAACGACCTAATTTTAAATAACATTAACGAGAATATGCTATGACAAAGTGATGTGACAATAAATTTAACAAATTTAAGCTTTTAATAATCATTTAACTTAACACAAGTTAGATTTAGTAAATATAAAAAGTTGCATTTTTGATTAATCTAATAACTGTTTCATCACTTAAAGACATCCATATAAAGCTTTCGAGTCATAAAGACATCGCATTTTACAATCTTTAATATCTATGGCTTAAATGATGCTTTTATGTCACGGACTATCTTTGCTTATTATTATTTTGTTTGCTTTGTATTAATTATCATATATCTATAATATTTTTTAATCAATTTCATTAATAATGAAAATATCATTTACTTTTACTTAATATCTTGAATTATTACGTCAATGTTGCAAAAAAATTTGAATTTCATTCTTAGAATAAAATTTAAATATTGACCAAATAATAATTGTGGTCAAAATAAGTATGAAAAATAGTCTAACATACAAAAAAAGTGTGTTTAATCGCATTTCAAATATAATTGAGGGCTGGTCTGGCAATCATACACTTGCCGTTACATGCTTTACATGCTTTATAGGCAATAATGTTATGTGTTATTATTATGATTTTCTGAATTGACATAACTTAGTATAACGACACGCAAATGAATTATCGATTCAAACATATCTACTTAAAACAACTGTAACGACACATTAAATTAATAATTAAGCAACAATACATTATGAGTGTTATCTAATAAATATTATAAAATATATCCATCAATAAAAATATTTACCGTAACAGTTGAAGAAATTAGGTTTACTGCTAACTGATTGCCCATATATTATAGCGTTTTGACACGCTTTTACTTCAGCTTAATATTTCATAAAACTTAAATCTTTAAAGCGATCAATTGTTGATTTGTATCAATTTATACTAATAAATACGATTCTAATAAATCTTAATAAAAATATTCGAAAATATTTTGCATTTTAATTTTGAAAAATTTCAAACACATTCTTTAAGTTTACAATAATAATTTACAATTGTAATTATTAGTTGAATAACACATTCAAACTATGCATTGCATTGAACTGCCAGAATGTAATGTTTTCGCTACCGATAATCAATAACAATTAACTTAAATGTAATCGTCGCGATGCCCTCCTTTTATTTAATTCAAGTTTTCCTTTATGAATATTTTAGATAATGAAAGCATCAATAATAAGCTTAATAAACATTTTGAGTAAAACAAAGCAATCAAAATAAATTTCAAGATAAATCGATGTTCAAATTGCTTTATTGGTATGTTGTAATTATCGTCAATTCGAACAACACTTAAATAATTATAGTTATAACTTTATTATCGTTAATATATTGGAAATTAACGAGTTTGAGAATTTAACTGATACTTACCCATTCATAGAAAGCTTTATAGTTGAATAGTTTTAGAGCACTAATTATCATAAATAATTCTCTATGTCATGAATAATTTACATTAATGAATCTGAAATTCATCAATTTATTTTAATAAGTCTTTCTTCAAATATTTTTTTTTATCAATAAATGAAAACTTTAACCTTAACTTTTTTAATTTATAATTTTCAAAACGGTTTCTTTCAAATGCTAATGTGTTAGATATATAACGATAAATTCCGATAAAATATGCAAACTAAAGTAGTAAATAAGGATTTTTCCTTCAGATTAATAGATTAGCATGATTTTTCTAATAATTTTGTAAGTGATTTAAAATAATAAAATTTCAAATATTTTTTAGTGTAATATATTATATGATAAGCAAATTCAATAAAATTTAATTACATTATCAGTAAAAATAATAATTTTCAATATACAAAATGCATTAT
>JAQIYA010000949.1:0-15541 GCA_034699355.1 Microtritia minima | reverse complement strand
GTCTTCAAACGCAACGCCAAACTCTTCTTTAGCTCAAACCTCACTCAACCCCACATCTATTATCCACAATTTTGGACCAGTACCGTAAGATTCAATTATTCAATTAATGCCTTAAATAATTTTTGACGTATCCTAAATATGCGACGATAGCCCGCATCCCATGTATAGCCCGCATCAAACACCACGTAATAGATTCTCTAAATAATAGTTAAGATAATTTATTGCATCATTTACTATAGCAATATAGTGACATAATTTAAGCATTCTGTGTTGAATAGGCTAAGAATTTTATGACTTTGAATAGGATATTTCTGATATCTAAAATAATTATATATATATTTTTTGAAAAATCACTTTTTTCCATCGATAACCCGCGGGCTATCGTCGCATATTTAGGGTAAATTACGACTTTTCCTTTCCTAATTTCTTTTGTTATATGTTTTATATTAAAATTATTTTTTTTTTTGAAAAAGTTTTAGTTTTAATTTTAAGAAAAATCATTTTCTTATTATTCATTCTTAATGATACACTATATACACCTATAATTCATGTGTTAGATCAAAGTTTACAATTTATCACTTTGTTTTAAATATCAAATTATTTTTAAATCTTTAAAATTAAATAACTTTAAAAATTTATAAAATTACTTTTAAACCCAACGTAAAAACTAAATCGTGAAACAAATGTTAAGCTAAAAAGGGAAAATTTATTTTTAGTAACTCTACTATACTGTACTAAACGATAACGCAGTTAAAGTTTCGATATAAGCATTAATAAAAATTCATCTTACTTTACATGTATTATCTAATCTATCGATGATATAATACAATCCAAGCTCTTTGAATCTTTGCATGAAATGTTTTACTGTCAAACTTCTGTTTTTGTGAGCTATATTTTCATAATAATGCACAACTCGTTCGGATAGAGCTTGTCTTTGACTAACTTTCATGTTTAGATCTTTAGAGTTATATAAGAGTTAAGAGTTATATAATTATACAACTCTTGCTATACAACACTTATACTATAGTATAAGTGTTGTATATATAGGTATAGCATTATAACTTCGAAATATATTCAATCTCTTAATTCGATTTCATTTCGAGTGACAATAATATGCGGTTTTACTTCATTGTTAAGTTTACCGCAAGTTCCGGACATGCTTTAAATAATTTTAAAAAATTAGTTTAAAAGAAATACTCTTTTTCTTTTAATGTTTTAAAAATATAAGTCACACTTAAATATTGATTCAATATATTATCCGTTAACAAATTAATATAATTTATTTTATATTTTAACATTTAATTTAATTTAAAATAACCATAATTTGTTTTAGTAATAAGTTATTATTATTACTTTTATTTGTTATTATTACTAATAACAAATAAAATAATAAATATTGGGATTTATAAATAAAATTTATAATACTATTTCAATAAATAGATTTAAATTAAATACATTCTTTTAAACATAATTTTTTTAAAATTTTAGTCAGCCATTGTGGACGACAAGACAGTCAAACAGTTGTCAATACTAATTAATACTCTGCCATTTATAATCACATTCAGCTCTTTTATTTTGTTATTCATTGGTTGCATATTATTGAATATTGCTTTGATTAAAGCTATACGAGTGAATATATTAATAAAAAGGGTAACTTATATTTATATAAATATATTGTAAAATTATAATATATACTTAAATTAATTTTTATTAGGCTAGACTTAAAACGGCGCATTCAAATAGCGTGGAAATGAAAGAAAAAGTCTCAAATCATAATCAGAAATACATTTCGCTTCCTTTGAAAAAAGAAGTCACACTAAGTTGAAACTTATAAACATTTTATTATAATAGCGTTTATATTTTAATTTTTTTTGTACGTGTATAATAATTTTATCAATATATCGAATCAAAGGAGAACTGCAGAGGAGAACTCAATTTCTACTAATATTTGTCATCTTTTATACAAATTTTGCATTAATTTTGGAATTTTTTTATTTAATTCAAATTTTTACCAAATATTTGAATAAATTTCTTTTATAACAAAATACAAGTAAAAACTTATTATATAGTTTTAGTATTTACATTAATCATTGTTTTACTTTTCATCTCATTATTAATTGTATTTATCTTTTTTTCAATATTTAATTTTATTAGTGATAATTTTTACCTTATATTATTGATTATATACATGCGGGAAATAGAGATATTGAAAAAGAGGAGGGAGGGATCGAGTGAGGAAGAGAGGGAGGTAGGGAGGGAGGGGAGGGGAGGGGAGGGGAGGGAGAGGGAGAGGGAGAGAAATTATATATTAGAAATTATTTTTTTTAGTGGCGAAGCCACGGGAACAATGGCTAGTAATATATTATATTACTAGAGAGATAGATTATTAATATTTTTTAAAAATTCTCTGTCAATCAATTTTTCACAACAAAAATATAGTTAGAGTCCGAAGTGAAGCATGAGCTCACGTCATACACAACTTTTTATACACCTAATACTGAAACAAAACACGAGAGGAGAGAGTGTATGATTTAAATTTTCTACGAAAATTGTCCCTTCATTTTATGTCACATTTTTATAGGAAGAATTTTCTTCTTATATAAAATTGTTTTAAATTAATGGGTCATACTTTTAACAATGGTTAATTTATAAAAAATTATGGCAGATATTAAGCTGATATTTACATGTTTTTTAAAATAAAAAGGCTGACATTACCAATAACTCAGTTTATAAAAGCTGACCATTTGGCAACACTAACTCTTATGTTCATTAAAATAAAAAATAGGCAAATGCCTGAACATACGAATCCATTAATATGATGCTTATATTGTAAATTTTATGTTTTGATTCTTATAGTTTGATTCAGTGACGCAATCAAATAAGGGAATGCCTGCATAATATGGCATTGATTTTTTTAAAAATTATTTATAAAACAGAAATGTATCGTAAATATAATCCATTACTAAGAAGCGCTGTTTTTATGCAGACATCATATAATACATTATTAAATTTTTACAATAATCAAGTAGTTTATAAATGCATTTAAATAAATTAGCAATAGTTGTGTGGATTATTGCAATATTGGAGACAAATGGTCAGTACGACGTTCATCGATGCGTTAATGAACGACAAGTAACTTGTAATGAAGAACTGAGGGAAAGAACACGACATGTCAACTCGTATGATATAACACCGGTAAATATTTGATTCTTTCCATTTAAATTTTTTAATATATATAAATGATAATTACAAACTAGAAATGTTTAGTATTAAAAAATTCTGCATTAATTGCTGCATTTTAAAGCTTAGAGCGACAATGAAAACAAGGGTTTCGATGATTAGTTCGGTTAATTTCTATAACTAATTAAAATAATAATTTGTGTTAATGTGCAAATGAGTTAGTCTGTCAGTGTGTCTGTCTGTCCATAGAAATGCTTTGTAACTTATTTTGACAAAATCAAGCTTATGAATTTGAGTTGTCCGTCTGTCCGTCTGTCCGGATGGTTGGGTGCCTTTTATATTTTTTAGTTGACTTTGAAATAAATTTTATAATAGTAAATAATTCATTTAGTAAATTAAACAATTTAATAAATTAATTAATTAGAAATAATGTTTAATATTTCTGAATTAAAATCTCTGACAATATATTTTGACTAAGTTTTATAATATTAAAAGAGCGAAGCGAAGAAAATTAGATGTAAACTTAAATCAATACAGAAACGCTAACGGAGTCAATCAAATCTTGACAAAATTTTGGCTAAAAGACATACACATTGAAATGAAGTCATCTCTTGTAAACTTTACTTTAAACTAAACTTTACACAATTGTGTATTTTCAACATTAAAAGTTAGAAATCGATTTCTTATATAATTGTTATAAAATTCCATTAAATTGACTTTAATAATATTAAGAATATTAAATATTCTTTTATTTAATTAATGGTAAACTATATATAATCCGCATCTTAAATAATTAATGTTAATTAAATGTTTATTATTCATACAATAAATAAAACAATGAATATTTTGTTAGGAATTATGCTGTCCTGTAATTCAGGCTCGAAATTGTTTAAGACGTGTGTTCATGGAGTGCGGAGTCGCAGACGAGGGGAGAGCGCGATACAACTTAAGGCCACCGGAATGTGGCCGATATGATGATCAGGTCACGTGTGAAAATTTAAGAATATCCGGCTTTTATCTGCGTTCTGGTGGTGGCGTCGTTCAGAGCACAATACTTACTCTTTTCGTAATCATATCTATTAATTCCATTAATTTTCTAAATTTTTTTATTAATTGAAAGTTTTTTTTATAAAAAAATTAGATTAAACTTTTTATGTTGAATAAAATATAACAAATAAATATTAAGATATTTGATAATAGAATTTACTAAACCTCATTAAAATATTTTATTTATACAATAAATATTACTAAAAACGTTTTACAATTACTAAAGTATAAATTTTTATATATAAGTTTATAACTTTTAAATTATTCAGATATCATAATGGTTTTATAAATTTATATTTATATATATTTATTTTCTGTATAATTTTGTACAAATGTCTGAACTATTCAGACATTTAATATTAAACATATCCAGACATTAAACATATGAATTTTATAAATATTGTATAAATAAAAATAAATAAATAAATGACTTTATTTTTAAACAAAAGTAAAGTATAAGGGAAACTTTTAAACTCAATTTAATTAATTTAATTAAATTATAATTAATAATTGTATAATAAATTTAAAAATTTTTTATTATTTATTTGCGTGTAGTATTTATATTATTAGAATTATATATGATATTATGACTTCCTAAAGATAATAATTGTTTTGCAAATAGTTTTTAAATAAATTTTTAGAATATAAAAAACAAAATTTAATTAACAGTTTAACGATTGCCAGTAAAGCAGTTGGAGTCAAATCGAACCACTGGTGTATGAAAAATATTGTGCATTTAAAAAATGAATTATGAATTTTTTTCTCATTAAACGAATGCATTCTTCGAATACATTTGAATTTACGTTTCAGATATTTAATAAGTGCATAACAAAGTTGTCGCATAAGCGAAAACAAAGAAGACATATATGAACACAAGGTGTGCATACAATTAAGTATGAATAAACATGATCTTATCATTAATGTGCTTCACTATGCTTTGTCATTGAGAACTAAATAAAGTGATAAAACTAATTTGCATAAATGCCAGCTTTTAAAGATGCAGTAAAGCGCGCTTTTTTCTTCAAAATCTAGAATAGCTTCTGACAGCACAAAACATTGATGTACGCCAGTAAGCAGAGCACTTGTGTACAATTTTATTTAAATATTATATTTTTAGTGGCGAAGCCAAAGATGACTAGTTTATATTTATATAAATAATATATAATTTATATTTTTTAATTTTTATCAGTTCAAAAATTATTACATAATAATGCTTAAGTGAACTTTTTATTTATTTTTTATTTTATATAAAAATTTTATATTTCTATGAATGGCGACACGATCGACACGTTTTCCTCCTAATTCCAGGACCATTGATCCAGAAGACTAGTAAAACCGAATAGCTTTAGTGCTGGCAGTGTATCATATAATGGATTATTTAATTGTTATCTAAATTCTATTTGTTTGGCTAATTATATTAATTGTGCTCATTTTTAAACTCTTAATAAAACATAGTATGCATTAATGACATTATTATGCAGTATTATTATTTTTTCACTCCTGTATTGACAATGTCGACACGACTGGTAAGACTATTGATTTGCTGAAGACGGACATAAGAAATAGTTTAAGAATATAAAATTCTGAAATGAATTAAAAAACTATTAGACATTATTACTGTTAGTTAAAACTAATTATAATTATTATTATTAATTATTGTTAATTATTATTGCATTAGTGTTATTGCGGATTGTTTTTTAGTTTAATTTATGTCTATAATAATAAATTCATAATAAATCACTGGTTTAAGCCATGGATTAGTTGAAATTTAATGTGATCTAATATATGTTTGGAAACTTTTACATAAAAAAATAAAGATTTTAGCAAAAGATATGCTTTATAGCACTTCTTCAACATAAGACCTGAAGAAAGAACACTATGATATTATAAAAGAGTTGGCATAAGATCAGCGACGGGTAAACTGAAAGATAGCAATAAGATTAAAAATTATAGAATTAAATTTAGAAGTTAGTGAAATTGTTATTGTAAATTAAAATACAGTTCAGAACCGGTTTGAAAAGATTGTAAAATCCATGATAAAATATATTCTGAAGAGTGCATAACAAAACTACATTATTTAAAAACAAATTTCTATTTTACAAATTAAACGTATTTTAATGGGACTAAATTTTACCAATTTATGGATTCTTTCTTTGATGAGGGGTGTGACTGACAACTAACTGTCGAACATCTTGAATCCATAATCTGACTTTTGTCAAAAGCAAAATGAGCTTATTATTTAGTTTAACTGCAATATCTTTAATAAAATATAACTTTTATATTTTAGATTTATATTTAGATAAATGTAAATAAAGTGAAGCCTATTCCTAAAAATTCCAATGTTAAGAACTAATACATACTTAAGCAAATATTTACTATTACAAGTCATTATTGTTTATTAAATTAAATCAATTATATTATAAATTCTTCTTTAAATATTTAAATATTAAACAATTAGTTTGGGACAAAAAACAAGTAAATCTTTTATATAAACCTTGAATTAAAATTTATAAACGAAAACACATTAATTGCAAATATTTTTACGAGTAAATTGAGATTAAGTTAAGTTACTTGCTTTAATTATTTTGCTTATTAGTAAAATATTTTACATATAGTCAATAATTAAAGTAAAATTATATAATAAAACATTACGCTGTAAATAAAGAATGTGATTCAATAACTATAAAAAACAATAAAAGTTAAATTATTAAAATATAAATAAATGAAAACAATATAGGTTTAGATAAAATACTAATGAGTTATAGAGAAAATATTTGAAATAATATTCGTCAAAGTAACCATCATTACAATAGATTGATATCAATGACATTGAAAGAAATTTAGTAAATAAGCATAAAATAGCCGAAACATTAATGTCACAATCACTTCAACAAACAGTGTCATTAAAAGTGCAATTGATATTGAAATAGTTATGAAAGCAATTGTTATAACTGTTAGTCTGCTTACTATTGCGATCAACACGAATGGCCAATCGTATCAATCATATCAACCATCATATCGACCATCATATCAATATCAAGACGAATATGAGTGCGCGCGCGACGATTCGAGATATTGCGAACGAAGAATGAATGATATGATCAGATACGTTACAGCGTATCCCTTGTCGCCGGTATTTTCAAATAACGATAATTCGATACTAGTATTTACGGTTAAATTTATTTAGGAATTGTGTTGTCCTGAACTTGAAAGACGTCGTTGTTTGAGACGAGTGTACAATGATTGTGGACAAGAGTCGCGAGTAGTTAACGTACGGTTCGCCGGTTGCAGTCAATTTGCGCTCACTTGTGGCACAAGTTTGTCTAATCTTTCCGTATATCTTTTCATATTTGCATTGTTTTCATATTTTATTAAATAGATATATTTTTTTCTCAATTGTAATTAATTTAAATGAGTTTCAAAAATCAAACTTTATGTTTATTTTTATAAATTAATATATCTTAGTTATATGCTTTAATTATAAGTCAATTTACTAAATATATATTTAAAATTATTTTCAGTCTAATTATTTTTGTATTTCTAAGATAAAATTATAATAATCTTATTTTAAAAAATTTAAAATAAAATGTTTAGATAAAACTGTTAAAAGTATTTTCTATATCAAAATTTATATAATAAAATAAAAGATTTAAAAAATAAACGAATATGTATTAATAAAAGATTATAATAATATAAAAATTATTTAACATAATTGTATTTAAATTATATTTTTAATTTAATTTAGAAATTAATTAACGCATTCAAAAATTATGTCAAATATTAGTGTTATAATTATTCATAAATATGTGATACGTATTTTTGCTACAAAATAAATATAGTTTTACTTTATGCAACTTTAAATTTAATTATAATTTTTAATTTTATGAATAAACTAATTTAAAAAATTAAAAATATTTTTAAATGTAAATATTTTGTAAAATAAATAAATTATTCCCGTTAACTTAAGTATAAAAATTTGATTTTGAAATTTTATTAAAGCTAAATATCAATAGTTTGATTAAATGAGCGAGAGTTACAAATGACTTCACTTGCAAACAGTTGACATCCCGACACTTGAACATAGATGAACGATATAGTGGATATGATTTGTTGAACATTTTCCATAATCTCTTTAATCGTTACATCACAATATGTTAATGAATTTTTAAGACAGTTTATTCCATTTACTATTGGACAGCAAATTTCCTAAACAAACGTATAAAAATATTTCTAATATATTAATAATATCACAAACAATAAAATATTTATTAATTTAATTTAAATTAATTTAAAACCCGATTGTACACAGGAGAACAAGCACAACTTGCATAACGTTCACTCCTTCGTGTTTTTCTATTTATTTGAGTTTTTTTAATTAAAATTTTTTTATATGTAGTGCTATTTAAAAGTTTGTTTTGTTTAACGCTATAATTTTTTTTCTATTTGTACAAAAAATAAGTTTCAAAATTGTTCAAAATTTCTCTTTATTCTTAAGGGTAAGCATTTCGGTCTACTAAAAATAAATAAATAAATAAATTCAGTGGCCATAAATTAAAATAAAAAATATTTATATATAAAATTTTTCTAAATTTTATTTAAATAAAAATAATTTAATAATATAAATAATATACTGCTAATACGGCGATTTTCTTCTTGAATTTTTACTTACATAAGATTTTGGAGCTTCAATAAATGATTTTGTCGAATTTATTTTGATGTCATTTTCTTTTAAATTATTTTCTTTATTTTCTCCCAATTCCGGTATACAAATCTGAAACCTCTGTTTGATGCAAATTTGTTGTGGAGTTTCGCATTTTACAAATATAAATATAATATTCTGACATAATATAAGCAAATAAAATAAAGTATTCATTGCAGAAAATCACAATATATTATCTCTGAAAGAAATTAAATATTGAAGTATTTGAATTGTTTAACATTTTCATTTATATACAATCTAACTTTATATTAATTGCTTAAAAACATATTTCTCAAATAAAAACAAATATAAAAATCATAATTAAACAATTTTTTTGTCTGAACTCTTTTGAAATGATAAATTCACTTTTATAAAACACTCACTATAACATATTAATGTCAATTTAGGTTATTAGCTGTTCCCTTCAAATCGCTTCCTTGAACCTAAAGGCATATATTTTAAATGAGTATTTGCTCGATCAAGATATAGCTTGTGCTTTATATTCAATTTGTAAAAAATTACTAAATTCAAATATAACAAAATAACAATTATTATATTGAATTTTGCGATATAATTTAACAATTTGATGTTAGCAAATTCTATATTGTTATGCTATCATTTGCTATGATAAATGTAAGAGTGCCGAGAGTGTATCCCTTCCATGAATAGACAAATGGTCTCACCAAATGTGCCGATCGTGTCGATACAAATTCAATAAATGAGTGCACTCAATATCATTGTCTACATTATAAATCAAAGTACTTCACACAATTTATATAATAAGTATTTTAATAATCTTTATCAAAGAAAATTAATTAAAATATTTATAAAATATTTCATTAATAAAAAAGGTAAGTTTATTTTTAAAGTCTAGTCGGTTTACTTATTTAAACTATATTTTATTAATTAATACAATTTTGTAGATTAATTAACAGTTTATAACTATTTTAATTTTATCCTTAAATATTTACAATAGATATTTTTATACCAATTTCAGAATAATCTAAACATTATTAATCTTAAATGATTTTAAAAGATATTTTATATTGAGAATAAATACATAAAATAATATCAGTTTAAAATTCAGTTTTGCAAACAATATTCAGTATCTAAAGCATTCATAATAAATAATCCTTACTTTGTTACTATTGTTATATCTGCATGTTTTTTTAAAAATTATTAAATATATATAGATAGAATAACTATCACAAAATAATTACTGACAGATGAAAATTAATAATTTTTATTTATAATTTTAATTATTTTTATTATTATAATAAAAAATATTATTGTGTATCTATTCATTATATTTTAGTTTATTTATATACATATTGAGGATTGTTTTCTAACATATAATGTGTTCCATCTGGTAAAACTTTTTTATATATTACATAAGTTAATTTTAAGAACCCAAAGACAAAACACTTTTAATTAACCGATTGTAATTTATTATTTTGAAAATATATTCATATATAATATAAAATAAAATTGATTTATATGTCAAAAAATTGCATAAAAGAATTTTTGTTAAATTGCAAATTTTAATTATGTAAAATTATCTTTCTATTAAAAACTTTAAGTATTTTTGAACTTTTGGTAAGACAGAGAAAATTTTTAAAAAACTATCACTTAAATTGAATTTTGAATTTTATTTTGTATTTAAATCAAATGCGAAATTATTGATTTGGGTGATCATTCACTCAAATAACACAATTGACTAGATTAACATTTGCTTGGCATTAGTTATGCCCAGATCAGCATTCAAGTATGACAAGAAGCTCAGAGTGACATTCAATAGATGTTCAGATAAATGTTTTGCAGTGATTAGGAATATAGCACTTCGATGTCAGAATTAATACATAATGCATACAATATATTAATACAAATGAGTGGCTGGCGTTTGGCATGAAATAGATGGACGGCCTTTCTCTTTAATAGTGTGATCAATGATAATCAGCGAAATCGATGGCTTGCGCTTCTTTTTAATCACATAATAATATGCGAGCCATATAACATAAGTGAAGGGCAGCAGAGCCAGCATGAAGATGCCGATGACGGCTGCGTACGGCTGCACCAGTTTGGGGGCCAACAGCAGGAATAGGGCCGTTAACACGATTATCATAGTTACGATGATTGAGCTGTACGTTGGATTTTTATTTGGCACTCCGTCGGTGTGAATACGAAGAAAATCCCGCGGTGACATGTTGAACCTATGTTATGCTTTTCCAATTACTTTCATTTACTAATTAATTATTACTACTTATAATTATTTGAACAATTATATATAGTGAAATTAATGTCACAAATATTGATCGTAGAATTTGCATACATGTCGAACACTCGCTGCGCTCGTGTTTTTATACAATCATAATTTTTATTGATAATCATATTCATTGATAATACGAAGATTATCTAAATATATATCATTATCTATATATATATACAAAAATAACTAATAAAGTTATAAAAAATTTTCATGTTTTTTATTCACCAAAATCTCTGTTCAATAAAGAGTTTTGAATATCATTGTTTTCATTCTCATTAACTTAAAATCTTTTTAAAGTTTTATATGCAATTTTGATGTTACTTTTAATTATTTTAAATATCTCTTACGGGCAATACAATGCAGATAATCACTGATAAATTAGGGTAACTCACAGATTAAAATTCAAATATTAAATAAGCGCTTCGCTTCGCACTACGTTTTAAAATGAGTTTTAATAGGTGTATACACGCGTTTATTTTGTCAAAATACATACTTTGCTAACTTTTGTATATATTGTTAACTCAAACACGTCGTTATCATATAAAAACATGTTAAATGATTTCGTAAACAAATAGTAATTATATGCATCAATCCGTAAACTACTAAAAAGTTAAAATTAAATATTGAAACAAAATTTAATTTAATTAAGTAAAATAAAAATTTTAAAATTAAATTAGTTAATAACCATATCAAAAGTTATCAAATAAATATATTAGTGTTAACAAAGATTTTCAACTATTATATGCTGATTTTTACACTACTTAGACATAATATAACTCAACATATGTGTCAATTTGCAATTTCAACACCCAGGGGTGCTGCCATACCCCGCGGGTTATCTAAGGAAAAAAGTGACTTTTTCACGAAAAATATAGAAAATTATTCGAGATATCTCTAATATTCTATTCAAAGTCATCAAATTCTTCGTCTTTTTCAACAAAGAATACTTCAACTATATTGCTATATTGTTTTAGAGTAATAATCAATAGTTTATCTTCACTGTTAATTTCAGAATCTATTGAATAGCATTACGAATCTATTAGATGGGGAGCGGGTGTCGTAAAATTACGGTAATTGCAATTTTAAATTCATCATTTGATACTAGATTCTACTCTTTATTTATATACAGTTTTCTTTTATTTTACTCATTTACTCTAACAGGCAATTATTCAGGCAATAATCAATTTCCATATTTTAAAAATTGATTTATTTATTGATTTCAAACTCTTTTTTATTCATAAATGTGTGTTCAGATGACATAACCGATGATTTTTTGTGGCAAAAATATAATATAAATATACAATTACAAAATACGTACAATGAAGCTCCCCCTCCATGTCCACGATGTCCGTGATATATATATGGCATTGTCGGTGAGAAGCTTTGCGATGAGGTTTAGATAAAAGTGACAAAATTCTATCAATCGAAGCCAAAAAAATAAAATTTAGATGTTAACGCGTATTACACCATATTTTGGATACATCTTCTAAACATTTTTACATAAACATGTAGACAACACATTTTAGTTATCAATACAATATTAAAAACTATTGCGATTGAAACTATATTCTGATTAATCAAACTAATAATTAACGAGATTTATTTGCGTTGTATTTTAAAAAATACGAGATAAAATAAATAAATAGGGCATGAAAAGTGATGGCACACTCGAAATGGCCAAACAGTGCTTCTCTAGAACTTATAACGTTAAGAGGATCGTCACTGAAACGGCGCAAACAAAGGCATTAAATGATTGATACAAAACAACATCGCATCACATCCACAACACGCGCCCACTCGTTCGCTCTGTTTATCATTTCTTGCTCCCAACTTATAAGTGCATTTGTTTTATTGAATGTTAAGAGCAGATGTCAATCAGATTAACACAAACTGGACACTCATTGAGTGGAATCAAAACAGTGCGCTTTATATAGAATAGAATGAAGTGAACACAATTTTTAAACAAATTGTATTAAAGGCTTAATCAAATTTTTAACTAACTTTATATGAAAGATAACTAAATGCTACATGAAATATAGGGAGAATTTTCGTTTTGATTATAATCAAACACTAGCTCGAGTTTGTATATTTTATTTGGGTTTGTTATAACTTAAATATAGTCAAAAGGTTTTGTGAGGTAGAATTTTCTCCCTTATATAATCTAAATACACCCCCCCTCGACAGGCTCTTTATTAACAAAGAGAAAATTTTGGGATGCCACTAATACCCACCTATATATGCTAATTTCCACACATAATCTCTTTATTAACAAAAGAAAACGGCTTAAATGGACACTATATGGTCTTTTTTACGTAGCGCTTAGTAGTCGTCTAAGTGGCCAAATCACACACATATGCTCTTTATTAACAAAGGAAAACGGAATAAATGGTCTAAAATTGGTCAAAATTCTTTATTATTTAAGGCAAAACAGGCTAAATTAACCGAAAATTCTCCCCCAATTCAATTGGTCAATCTAGTGTTTGTTAGAATGATATTGTTATATTTTTATATAAATAATATTAAAGTCATTAATCTATTTTTTTAACTACTATACTATTGAACTTCGTATAAAGTTATCTTAGAGAGAGAATCCTCTTTTCATCACTGAGCCAAGTATTAATATAATTCTTTTTGAATAACTCACTCGTAATACTAAGAATCTAAGAAACAAGAAAATACTAAAAAAATGTAGTGACGCCTTAGAAAATCAATAACACTGTTTTTAAGATATGTTAGGATTTAAAAACTATCATAGATAAATCGCTATAATAATATTCGCTTTATTTATTCATTTGCCAAATTAATATTTTTCATGTTTATATAATATTTATATTTATTGATAGTAATTTTATTTAAATATTTTGATAGATTATTTGGATTAATTTTTTGGATTTTAAAATAAGGGATGTAAAATTGTTTTAAAAACAATTCTCAAATGTAATATTAAAATTTAAATTCTTTAATTTCGGACGGATTCTTAACTTTTTGAAAATGCACTAAATTATGACACACTAAATATTAATATATTTCGTGTTTTCTGTGCAAACATTTCTATTCTTTAACATAAAACTCGTGATATTTTTCAGTATAAGTACGAAAAGAATATTCTTACTACACAATGTTTATAAAATACAAAATTTGTTACATATGATTAAGAGAATTTTAATTTTATGATAAGCTAAATAAAATAATTTTAAACATAAAATATTTACGGGATTCTTAATTTTTGTAAGTTTTTGATTCTTATCTCTAGTATTGACAGTCAAAAAATTCAAAAGCGAGAAAAAACTTAAATAAAACACTTTAATTTAATGGATAGCTCTTAATGAGATTCAAGCTGAGCATACTTGTCGCCTGCGAGTAACTCGGCGGCAGCTCATACTTGGGCGGTATTTCGTCCAATGTGTGTCTCTCAGTGTGTCTCTCCGGCGACATATGCACTGTGAACACACTGCTCCGTCGACTGGCCGTGTTTGACAACGACTCGTAAGTTGAAGCGCTCTCTTGTGCGTAATTGCCGGCCGAGTAGTGATCGCGAGATGTAATCAATTTTTTCTTCGCGCAGTGATAGAGTATTCGTAATATGAATAGCATTGGAAGTAATAGCAGAACCATGATTGCGATGTGAGTGGCAATTGGTTGGACTGTGTTTGGCGCGAGTATGAGGAATACGGTCAATATAATAATGGCTACCAGAATGATGATCCAGCCGTACGTGGGATTGTTTGTGCGCTCGAAGCTGGCGTGCAGTCGCAGAAACTCGAGCGGAGACATAGTGAACCTGAAATGCGATCAAACATGTGCTTAAATGTTCTTAAATGTGGTCATTGCCGACAAATTATGCCTTATATTCAACTTAATTACAGCTAAATTTGAGCTCAATTAATTGAAATGTGATGAGTGATACTTACGCAGAGCCACCGCCTCCTCGTCCGCGATAAGTCAATACAGGCATTTGAGAAATTAAAGGCAATGTTTAAAATTTGTCTAAAATTTGCAAATATTTACAATAATTTAGTGTATTTTAAAGACTGTATTTATAAATATACTTATGTTTTAAGTAATACAGTATTTTATCTGAATATATAATAACTTAAGATTTTTAATATCATTAATAATCTTATTGTTTTGACAATTATAAAATATAAGTTAATCAAAATAACAAATAAAATCTAAATTCAAACGCATTGAGATTAAAATGGCTAAATTTACGTCATCATAAGGCACAAAAATCAATATTTCTAACAAAACTCAATTCCCATCTCTCTCTCTCTCTCTCTCTCCCTCTCTCTCCCTCTCTCTCTCCCTCCCTCTCTCTCCCCCTCTCTCTCCCTCTCTCTCTCCCTCTC
>JAQIYA010000948.1:0-15553 GCA_034699355.1 Microtritia minima | reverse complement strand
TGCAATTTTTTATATTGTCATTTATGCTGCGTTCACGAGATTTGGTTTTGATATGCATTTATTAACATTACTAACATGACTAACATTATCATTATTGAAGTGTCTTTTATGCGTCCGATGACAACATCTGTTGTCTCTACTCTTATAAGTAATCCCAAAGTGATGCTCACACTCACACTCTTAAATCTTTCTTATAAGCATTACTGCCTGTACTGTAAAGTTATGTCCAATTCATTGAAAGAGTTCTTTCTTCCCCTCAATGTTGTCGTGTCTTGTAATTCAATTGCAAATCATTACATAAAAAACTCGTGGAGACAAACACTCGCAGTATAGAAGTGGAAATTTATAGTGACTTCACATCTTATTCTGACTCTCAATAAATGAGAATATTCCTTAAAAGACAAATTTTAACCAGAATTGCTAATTTTAAAATGATAGTAAAGCAGTGTTTGAAAGTATTTTGTGAAACTTTTTGACAATATTTTGTTTTCTTTTGAGAGCAATTATTTGTAATATTCTCTGTTGGATTCTTTAACTCGATTTTCTTTAGTTCATCTAACATGAGGAGAGAGAGAGAGAGAGAGAGAGAGAGAGAGAGAGAGAGAGAGAGAGTTGCCATCAAAGTTTGAAAGTTAAACTGCTATCGAATCAAATTAATCCCTTATCTAATATCCGTGTTTCCTTCTATTATATAAGCGTTCAATTTGTATTCACTGTCGTGTCAAAGTAGACAAAGTAAAAATCGAAACCAATCAGTTTTGTTACGCTTTACTATACCGTTGAACAGGAATTGGCTGGTAATGAAGACACGTACTCGATTGTTGAGCATGAACTGCAGCTGCCATTAGTGGCTATCACTGCCATACGAGTGGTCCCTCTCTCGCAATACATGCGGACGTGTTGTCTTCGACTCGAATTATATGGCTGTCCATTCAAAGGTTATACATTTTAAGCACACTATCCAACAGACTGTTAACAATTGCTTAATCGATCGTTTATTATCTATTAGACGGACCCATCTCTTACTCGATGATTGACGGCCAGTTCGGCGGCCGTTTCGGCGATCTCTACGACAAAACCTATGACGGATACAAAAGCGAGTCCGGCCTACTGGCCGATGGTCTCGGACAGCTAACCGACGGCACTAAGGGTCAGGACAACTATAAGGTGAACAGAGGCTTCGAGTGGATCGGCTGGAAGTCGGCGCACCTCAATAACTACGTGTCGGTCATATTCGAGTTCGAAGACGTGCGCAACTTTACGTTAGCGAGCTTTCACTGCAACAACATGTTCACCAAAGAGATGCAAGTGTTCGCGTCCGCCAAAGTCTGGTTTAGTCTGGACGCGCGAAAGTGGTCGCACGTGCCCGAGGAGTTCGAGTACATGCCCGACCACGTGGTGGAGCGCGCGCGCGATGTCGTCATTCACTTGCATCACAGAATCGGTCGCTTTATTAAGTTTGACTTGAAATTCGCGGCCAAATGGATACTCATTAGCGAAGTGCGCGTCGACTCGCAGCCCGTGAGTCGCAATTTTCTGCTCACCGACTTCGACCTCGTCCACAACACGCTCGGCCCGATCGCCACCGCCGCCATCAACAACAACCGATCGCTGATCCGGGAATCGGTTTTGCTCATAGTGTTCTCAGTGTTGGGCCTAATCATCACCGTCTCGATGGTGTTGTACATCGTTCACACGCGACGCCGCAAAGACAAGTTGACCGGCAGTGAGTACACCACTATGCCTATGAAAGACGTGGCCACTACACCACTGTATTGCGAGCCGCAAGACGTGAAACGGGTGTCGCCCTTCTCGGCCGCCGATCCCGAGTACGCCGTGCCTGATGTTATCGGCGGAAGTCCGCCGACCACCACAACGTTCGCGCACCCAAACAGCTCGCGTTACTACGCGTCCGCCGACGTTCTCAACCGAAACAATTTCGCCGATTTTGATAACTATCACTACGCGTCGACCACAGCGAAGGGTGGCGGCCCGTATCGCGCGCCCGACGACTACGGCCAATTGGAGAGCGGTTCGCGATCGCCGCCGAGCCCGCCGGCGGAGCGGCCGCTCGTGCCGATGAAAGTGGCAAAACTGTGCGACGAAAGTGTGACTATAGTGAACGCACAAATCGGTTATTCGCGTTTCGGCGACTGTGCCTTAGGGCAGATCACGCACGACAGGGGCGAGAGTCTAGTCATACTGAAGGCCCTCCAGAACGACGAGTTTCGGCAGGAATTCTTTGCCGAAATGTCGGAGAAGTGGCGCCTATCAAACCGTTGTGATCATTTCGCTAAACTGTACGGCTATATATCGAGCCCGGAGTGCGTCGCGATGGCCATCGAGTACGGAGACTGCGATCTGAAAAAGTTTCTCAGGAATTCGGATGAAAACACTTTGGGGTAAGAGTTGATTCGTATGGCAGTCAATTGTGTCGCTTAAGTGAATGATACCGATATTATAGTTGAATTTCGTTTCCATCGCTTTAATTCAATTTCCTTATTTTTTCGAATACAGTAAACTTTCGTTATAGTTGTCCTTCAGAGTGATAAAAAAATCAGAACATAAAATCTGAATATAGATATACAGTTGGGATTTTAAACCGTTCACTAAATTGAATTTTACTCTGTATTTGCTTTATTTATATAATTTGTTAAATTTTTTTACAATTTTTTATTATTTATCGCTTCAACAAATATTTATCACTAAAGTAATTTCAAAATAGCTAAATATAACTATAAATATGAACTGCGCGCTATTTATTATAAAGTGATAAATTGCTAAATTTAGGTAAAATTTATATTTATTCTTAAATATTTCGTTTTAATTTTATCTTTAACTATTTTTGTTCTGGTGGCTCCTAATAATACGATATTTAAAAAGTTTTAAAAGGAAAATTAGAAAATATTTAAATAAAAATAAATGTTATTCTCTATTATTTAAACAAAACTGCAGTATTGAAACTGTTATTTAATTTTAAATTACTATTGTTTGATATCATGATTGTTTGATTTTATGAATTTGACAGTTAATATTCCAAACTCTCTTCGAGTCTGTGTTTAATTTAATTCCGATTTTTAGCTTAAACCATATTAACAGCTAAGAAAATATATATTACGCGTAAATATAAATGTAAATTAATATTTACATTAATTATTTAATCGAGAATAAGTTATTTAAAGACATGTAATTTTATTCATAATCTAAAACATTTATATTGCATAATAAAATCAAACATAAGCTAATTTAATGAGGAATTAGTAATAGAGATTATGGGAGTTAAAAACGATTATGGGATTTGACACACTTTGAGGATCAGTTAAAATAATAATTGTGGGCATTAAAAATGATGGGCTTTTCATAGTTGGCTAAATTTGGCGCATTCGCTCGCAAATCGATGTCGTTTTATGGATTATTTACGTGACTCCCAAAGAAGCGGAGACAATATGTTTCTCCACTCTATGTTTGCATTAGATATCATTTCGCAGCGAGTGGTGGACAAGTCGATATTACATATTGCATGTAACCCCGAAAAACATATTTACATGATATGTATATTTATGCGGCACAATAGTTGGCGCGATCTCATGCAGATTTTATGAGCGGAAAAAAAGTAATATGCGCTATAAGTATGAAATGGTTTACTGACGGCTTTTTTCCGCTGTTATGTGCGTTTACCGTAGTTGTGGCGGTGGCTCACTATATTATTGTGTCTTATGCTCAGCAATGCGTGTCGAGCGCCAGAAGAAGGCATCAAACATACAGCACAACCTTAAACCTGATCGCATTGTAGGCTAAATTCAGAAGCAGTATTTTTTTTATTGATTTGAAGGGGAAAATATGATGCAGAGACGAGAGTGTTTGCACTGTTTAGATAATGTAAGACAGATCAGTATTAAGCATCGAGAAACGTAAGAAAGGAGATATTGTTCGGCAGCCAAAGCCGAGCCAACGAAATCGATAAATGATACGATTTGGCTAATGTTTTCAATATGCTCTGCTGTGGGTTTGACTCCCATCTCAGCTCAAACTGCAGTTTTTTTAATGGAAAAAAATCGACCAAATTTTGTTACTTAATTGATCGCATGGTAAAAATAAAATATAGCTGGAAGTTAAGCATAAACACTGATAATATTGATGCAGAGACGGAGCGCGTCTCTGAATCTGAATGTTTGCGTTAAAATAAACTTTTTTAAAGTCATATCATCGGCAATACAGCCGCCAGCGTATGAAGAGCTGCGAACACTTTCAATTGGCAATACACTGCATAACCAAACTTATATTCAGAAAGCCATGATATGATAAGACAGCGGTTCTAAATTGCAGGAATAAACTGTTATCGCGTTCATTAGAGAGGCGTATAGGAAATGGCTTGCCATGAGAGGAGCGAAACAGCAAAATTAATGCGCTTCGAGCCAATGCGAGCCCAACTGTCAAACTCAGAGCCGCGTTCGCTGCCATAGCCATCATCATAGCCATCATCGTTCGAGTTTGGCGTCGAAAACGTCTACTTTGCGCTTCATTTGTCTTTGTTTATTTTTGCCATATCGGTCCCACCATTCAATTACTCTTAAGCTTTAAAAAGCGAAAACAGTAAATACTCGAGAGTCAAAAAATTTTTCGACATGAATACTGCGCAATGATATAAAGAGTTTCGCTGTGAGGAAACAGTTTTTGCTGGAAAAATATGAGTTTAGATGAAAATCTAAAAGACTTGGTCGACGAAGACTAACTGAAGCGAACAAAAGTAATGAGATTATAAAGAGAGGGTACTATCGTGTAAAGAGCGGTAGTTTTGAGGCGAGCAAACAATTGCTTTCTCTCCAACCCTTTTATCCTTTACTGATATTTTCTTATTTATGCTTTCAAAGGGCTCTTACAAATCAGACTTGCATTCAATAGATTGCTCTAATGATCGAAATACAGTTTACTAGTGGTAATGTTTGCGCACAGCATTACTGCTGAAAGTATTAACTCGTAGTGATTGTTGATATCTGTTTGCGACTAAACTGAAAATCGAAGTCCAACGCTGGCCATCGAGTCGCTCACAAAACCACTATCTTTTGCTGGCTTTTTGTTTGTTTGCGCTGATGTTTCCTTCGAGTCAATCTCTGGTTAGCTCTCATTGAATGACTCTCGATTTGGCCTCTTTTGGCTAATGGAGTACTCATCGAGCCTTTTTAGGTGATGACGAGACAGCTCAGCAAAAGATAAATGAAAGCGAAAGCGAGAGCCAGAGAGTCAATGAGAGTCAATGGGAGTCACTCGTGGCTCGATTGACATTAAATTACAAATCAAACCGACCTCGCGTTGAATCATCACATATTATTGCGATAAAAATGGCAAACAGCTTGACCAGAGCTCGCAAATGGGCTGCGATAAGAGAGTTGGCCAAAGATCGTGACAGTTATCATAATATATGATAACGTTTTGTCGACGCGCGATGATATGTGTGTCGTATTGGGTCGCGATTGGGTCCCATCTGGATATAATGTCTTCTGTTTTGCGCCGTTTCTAATAAAAACAAGAACTCTCTTTGAGTCGAAACGTATGATAAGAATAAGTTCTCCAGACTCGACCTAATTATCCCTATAATTACGAAAACTATTTTCTATTTGCTTTCACTCTTATCTTTCAATATTGTGTTACACTAAACGCAGTTAACTTAAGCTCAACACCTTTTCCTAATGAAAAACTTAATGGAAAAAAGCAGATACCATCACACGTCTCTATATAGCTCTAACTCTACATTTTTTACTAATAACTATTTTTGCTGCTCTTATTTAAATTAAATAAGTGCAGCAAAAAATTATATATACTATGTGTGTATTATCATAAATATTCGGTATAATAAAACTTTATTAAATAATGTCTTCTGCAGTACTCCATAATCAGAATGCAATATAAAAATAGATAAATTTCAGATAAGAATGAGAGCGCAGTATATCAATCAAATCTTGATTAGCGTTGAATGTGTATTCAATGTGTATTCAACATAAATCGAGCCGAGAATTATTAAAGCTTGACTCGATCGGCGAAATATGTCTGCCGAATGATTAAGTATAGGTATTTCAATTACTTAATACGCTCTCGCGTTGGCCTAACATCGAGAGTATCTCAAATGTTTAATGTGTCTCATATCTCACTTCTTCATACAGCTATTCGACATTGATTTATATAGCGAGTGAGATCGCGTCGGGCATGCATTCGTTGCAATCGATGGGCTTCGCTCACCGAGACCTCGCCGCTCGCAATTGCCTTATATACACAAGCAAATTGGTGGTGAAGATCAGCGACAGCGGAGCCTTCCTCTCCGAGTATAAAGAAGAATATTATAAGGAAGTGCTGCCCATTCGATGGATGGCACCGGAAAGCATTCTTAAAGGACGATTCACCGGCAAGAGTGATGTGTTCAGCTTCGGCGTCACCTTATGGGAGATTTTGACTTACTGTAAACTTCAACCTCACTCCCAGCTCAGCGACGACGCGCTTCTCAAGGCTGTACTTAATCAAACTAATGGAAAATTGAAAGTATGATATATTATTAACACAGCCATTGTGTACCGAAATAAAAATTGACGGCAAAGTATAATATTTTTCTCACTCTTTCTTTTCTTTTCTTTTCTCTCTTGACTGCGTTAGAATACGAGCAATAACGGCACTCACTATCGGCATCCATTCGAGTCGTCCAACGACTCGAAGCAACACTTAATCTTACCAAAGCCAGAAGAGTGTCCCAAAGATATTTACGATCTGATGGTCGAGTGCTGGCAGAGGAGCGAACAGTTGAGACCCGAGTTTAGGGAGATCTTCCTATTCTTGCAGCGGAAGAATTTGGGATTTCAGAAGCCGCAGAAAAGTTAACGCGATCTTTGTTTTTTTTCTAATTGAAATTGTTTACCAAAAAAATATATATACGAATACGTTTATATTCCCAAAATTGAGTTTCTTTTGGGTATTTTGCTCTCTCTTTCTCTTGTGTTAATAACGAAAGCCAGCTGTGAATTATCAGCCAAACTCAAGCCACTACTAAAATAACTAAGACTTTTTTTAGTGTATAAGTTTTTTTTGATTGAAAATGAAAATATTTGTATTATAAAATCTGGAGCTATCAAAATAATTTCAATGGTTTTCATTCAAAATACTGTAATTCAATATTTTAACTCGTGTTTATAAATATAAATTAGATTATTTAAAATTTAAATAGCAGTTTACTTTTTAGCGTAAAATAAATAACAATTTTTGCACTAATAATGATATGTAATGTAAGCAATTGAATGTGATTTATATTTGAGAATTATAGCAATATATTATAATATGTTATCGAGTAAATCGATAACAATTTATTGTACAATACTGTAATGTAAACCAAACACACAAAACGAAATAATTTTTTCTAATTTCAAAAGCGTTACAAAAAAAAAGTATTTCACTTTTATTCAAATTGTACATAAAAAAAAGTTATAATTAAGAAAAGACATCATTTTTCATTTCAACCAAAATGATTACTTTAATGCGAGCGCAGAAATCAATAATTGGTTGTCTATAAGATCCATCCCTATCTCTCTCTCTCTCTCTCACTCTCGATGATGATCTCTGGCACAGCGATCGTGCAGTATATTATTTTCAAGCATTAGCCATATTAGAAATGTTCGTTTTTTATGTTTTTTTATGACACTTTAATGTCATTTCGTTCAGTATATGCTCGCCGAACGTCACTCAAGCGTAGGAAATATAATGTTTTGTAATCAACATAATTATTGAGTCGTGAGTACGCAAAACCAGACCATTTCTCGCTCAACTAAGTTATTACCAACTATTTGACAATGTTTTTTATATTACTTCGTATTACTCTATGTAAATATCATGTGATTAATGGTCGCTCGTTATCGAGTTGGGTCTCAATTTGTGTTTTATTATTATTATTTTAGTTTAAAATAATCGCCTTTTGAGCGGATCTTTAAATTTGACAAAAATAATCTCATTGTTTACTCAATGAGTGTCTCTCTTTTTTTGGTGCGGATAACTGTGTTTGCTTTATAAGTAGTCTGTATATGCTTTATATGGCATATATGCTGATATGAATACGGTATCAGAAGCTGAGAAACAACACACACTTCATTAAAAATAAACACAATTGCCGTTCGTCGGGGTATTTGGCATTTGGTAGGACTGACGCGAGTGTTTGGTCGCTGTCAGAGATAGGGTCGCCTAATGTTTGGTTTGATTCATAAATGGGCAAATGTTGTTTCTGCCAGTTTGATGTCTGATATGTCACAGTCGAGAATAAAAGTGTGTCTCATTATTACGGCGCGTCATGTAAGAGCACGTCCTCTTTCGCGTACCCTTCAATATCTGCCCGTTTGAGTCCCTTTCGGTTAATCCCTTTTGATGGGATACTCAATACGGTTAGACAGACATCAAACTTCATTGGCAACTGCTATGATGCTAATTCATAGGCAAACAGACCCAACACAAAGAGCGATTGTGAGCCAAACCCCAAACATATGCGGATATTTAGCGGAAACATCTTGGATAAGGAAATTTGCAGGAAATCCTAAAAATAATTCCCCACTATATTACTTATTCTTTAAATGAGTAATTGTTTTATATTAGCTCCGCGTTTACCCCGTTCTACGCCTGCAAACGAGAGCCAACTATTTTTAATTAAAATTTCTGTAAGTTATACGCGATTACGCCATAAATATTTGAAAACTTAATTCGCATTAACATCAGAATAGAGTTTGTTTCATCTGTTCCGCTATCGCGGCTCCGGATTATCATTGAGAAAAGTTTTACGACTAAAACTTTTGCATTTTTCTTGTCTTTTTAAAAATAGTATTTAAAGCAAATGGAAAATCAATTCTCTACGAATAAAAGTCCTAAAAGTCGGAGATATATATATATAAATACACGGCGCGAACCCCCGAGGGATTGAGCGGCGAAACTCGATCGCGACAATGCATGATCAGTGAGGGAATTCGCGCTCACAATGAGGTAAACTTATCTAATATACTGATAAAATTTTCATACATTATCGCAATCATATTAAGAAGCAAACGAACGCCACTGTTATTCTGTTATTCTCTCAATTGATATTCACCGCGAGTTTGCTCTTTCATTGTCGAGCGAATATTAAAGCAAAATTAATTTGTTGAGTAAACGACACCAGAAATTTCAGCGCAGAGTTTGTCGATCGCGGACCAAACGGTGTAATTATATTTTCAAACACAAACAGCTTTCCACTCGACAGCGATTTATTTTAGCGAAAAGCTTGACTGCCATCAAATGGTAAGGTTGAGGCGAAGTACACGATATTTGCCATTTTATATTATTATCATCAAAATTTCAGTGAAGCGAAATGATTGCGATAGTGGTGCACATGTAATGGCATTGTCGAGAACAATACCGAATATGGCGACTCTCCTAATAAGCTGTACTCCATTTGTTAGCAGATCCTACTCCAGCCATGACTGTGTGCTCTTTTCTAATCCCTGCTCTTTTATTCAGAGTGGCTTCAGGTTCTCTCTCTCTCTCTCTCTCTCTCTCTCTCTCACACACACACACACACACACACACACACATACACACATACACACATACACACACTCAATCACTCACTCTCTCGCTGTACAGTTACAGTTACACGAATGGTAAAACAAAAATTCTCTCTTAAAATCCGGGGTAATCCAGAGTTAAGCTCATATTCTTTATATTTTCGTATCGATGCTCGCTTAGGAGACCCCCGAAGGTTCTTCATTGCACTGTAAACACGAAAATGACTGAAGGAAACAAAAATAATTATGTTTATACAGGCAATAACTCGCGTGTGTTTGCAATCTTTTATAAAACATTAGAGTCGAGTTTTTTTTTGCTTAAACAGTAAAATACTGAACAACTTTAGGTATTAATGCATTATTTTTTTAAAATATTTAAAATGAATAAATGCAACACGACTTTCGTATTAAAAATAGTGAGTTTTTATGTTCGATCGGTTCTCGCAAATGGAGTGAAATATATATATTTTAAAAAACATAATTCGCTGACAATAATTACGCGTATATATTAATGCATTGCCAGCTAAATAAGGTCGTGTTAGTTGTCTGTAGACTTTTTTTTGATATATCGCACCATTGCTTCACCAATACATGGACACTGTTATAGTTTGGAGACTGCAGTCTCTGATGGGAATCAACAGTAATACTCGCGAGAGGCGAAAAAATATAATGAAGATTGCGCTGACGGCCAGCCGTGGCTCACATACGAGTGTCTGCGTTGCCGTTCGGTCCATCTATCCATGAAAGAAAAAGTTTGCTCTGTGTGTGTATATGTTTTGTGGCGAATTTCATTTGTGTTACGCGATGGTGAGCACAATTCAATACAAGCCGTACACGAGCTATCGTTGAGCCATTGAGGAGCACAATATATATCTTTACTAAAATAGATGACAATGGCATGAGTCGGCAGAAAGGCATCGCTACCGAACCTACTCCTAGATATACCGTATATGTATATATATATTATTGTTATTAAGCATATTGTGCTGAATTTGTATACACAATAGCATATTTCTGCTCTTTAGCTGTCGGCGATATTTATAATTTAATTCACGCTTTTTTAGAGGGCATGCATTAAGAGACCATAGAGGAGAGAAATTATAGCGAAAAAAACTGCACTCGCATTCAAATGGTGTGCCGTATATGAGGGCTGAGCAGGCATTCGGTGAATACTGTATAGCGAGAGACACACTGCGTGTGAATATTCAACATTATTATATTAGACGAGAGAGAATATTATAAAATGTTAGCATCGAGTGATGTCGTCGCCAACAGCTGCGACTCTCGGCTACAATAAACGGTGGATAATATTCAATTTTGTTAAGAGCTTTACATTACCGCTAATAATAAAAGAGTTGTTCATATCTAAGGCCAGCGATAATCTCTATTTATATACAATTCAAGCAGATTTTTGTGTTGTTTTTTTTATTAATATCTTTTATTTTTGGCACACAATATGTATGTAAATTTATATAACCTATCGATGAAATAGAGTAGAGTTTTATCTCTTATTATCTCAAACTCTATTTGACAGAAATACTAATTTTATCGTATTTGACTGTACTCTTCAGCAGTTGGTTTGAACTGAGATCTGAACGGCAGTGCGATTGAGAGACTCCCGAATTTAGCGGTGCTATTATCTGATGTAACAGTTTTTGCAACTGTAATAAAGCGCACGTTTCGCTGCACTTTTCGTTTTCCAGTGACGGTGAACTTTAAAGGCATTTGTAATTTTACTTTCACTTTTTTGACAATCTCTCTCTCTCTCCTCTCTCTCTCTCCTCTCTCTCTCCTCTCTCTCTCCTCTCTCTCTCCCCTCATCTCTCTTTGTCTGCAGAGCAGTAAATTGGGCGCAAAAAAGTTTAAATTTAACTAAAATAAGATGAAGTGTGTGCCACGCCTTTCGAGTGGCATCTATTTAACCAGCGATACCTACAAGTTTTGAGAAATGAGAGCATTTTTGACTAGTTATACATGCAATAAGACTATCGTTTTGTAAATACATAAAATATAAATATATAATTCAGTTGCGACACACGAGCGAATCAAATGTTGGATAATTGATGACTATTTCGAAAATCGTTAAATATTCGCACACATTTAAAGAGAGATTATTTTTGACGATATCTCTCATTCCATCAGATAGTTTGAAGTCAAGTTAAACTTAATGTAACATTCTTTACGTCTACTATTACACACTGGAAAGAGAGAAAAAAAGAGTATCTCGTTTGTCGTACATCTAAATATATGCGTTACATGTGTAGAGTCAGATGAAACACATTAGTGAGCGCACACGAGTGCCAGTGTTTGGCCATATCTGGTCAGAGCCATAACCTAATCATATGCAAAATTATCAAACGTGAATGTTGAGCGAGTTCATTGCAGACGTTCAGCTCTGCTCTGCTCTGCGATAGTGGTGTATAAATTGAATGTAAGGGCGCGCTAGAAATGTAATCAAAATAATAACCTATCTGTTAGTTAAGGCCTGAGCAGAATGACTGAATTAACGTCTAGGCGTTCGAGAAGCGAGTGTACGCGAAATTCGGGTCGTAATCAAATAAGGTTCATAGTCTGCTTTGATTGATTCAAGTCGTTATTACATTTGACAGTGAGATGCAATAATCCACTACTGTGTTGGCGATAGGGAACCGAGAAATGGCAGAAATAATAATAACAGAGCAGAACTGCATCACAATCAGCAGATGCGAGCGTTTTCGTGTCACTTCGCGCCTCATTCGCGGCTCTGCTAACAATATTGAGAGCCATTGATTTTGCCTTCCAGTCTATTTACATGCCGTTCGAACAAGCATTAACTCATTTTAGTTTTTCATCATCACTACCATCACCACCACTACCATCATCATCACTAGTTTATAACAGCTCATCCAATTTTATTTATCCACTCACGAGAAAAAAACTGATTCAATTCGCTTACGAGAGGCAATATTATTCAATAGTTTCTCGATATTTGATTTTATTTTCGACTTAATTTAGGCATTGTTTGATCTGCCATTAGGCCCAAAGCGGATTCAACACCAGTTGACAAATTCAGTGATTTTAATTTCAAAACGATTCCAAAAATAAGAGTTTATAAATAGCAGACGAAAAAACTAATTTTCAATATTCGAAGAATATATAAATAAAATTAGTGGACTCGTCTCTCCAGTGGTATTCAACTTACTTCGCAAATTACATCTGCACATAGTCTATGTAAATATAGTATTTTCTTCACAAACACATTATATAAGAATATTGATATATACACACGTATATACGGTAATATCCATCTCCTCTCTCTTTTTTAGTGCTCATCAAATAGTTGGAGACTCGACTCCATTTGTCTGTCAGTAATATAGTACGTGACTCTTCGATAAGATCCCTTCAATTTCCTTCGCCGAGTGTTTGCGAAAAGCATTTATAACATATTTTCTTCTCCGCGATCGGTTGCCAGTGTTAGAGGTTCTCTTAAAAACTTTTTTTCTCCCTGTTATCAAAAATGACTTTGCATTTCATTCCGTCAACGCTGACACCAAGTTTTTGGTCTGCTTTTACTTCTGCAAAATTCGTACACTAAAAATCGTTTAAATTAATGCCTTCTCAATCACGTATATATATATATTTTTTCTCGAACTCAAGAGACAGATTTGCAGTTCTGGCAGATATGCTCCAAACGTCAGTGACGGCCAAATATTGACAGTTAACAATTATGATTTTGTATTCAATAACGAATGATAAGAAATTGCTTTCTCGATATGTATTCATTTTGAAATAGTGAGACAAAATGTTTATATTTATTTTTTAAAAATATTTTAGTAATTAAATGAATTTATTTCAAGCTTACAAATGAATATAATAAATTAGAAATGTATAGCATCGAAATTATAAATTATAAAAATTTCTTCTTTCAATATTCAAACCGAGCGCTAAATAATCTATTATCGGATTGACACGTAAGAAATGCAATAAAATGCTCACCTATTTACTAAAAATAGTTAAAGCGATAAATATTGAAATGACTTGCATAAGTCTACTCAAAATGACTGTAAGCTAGATTTAAGATAAGCTGAATTAAAGATAATTTTTTATCCGTCACTCTCCGCGAGTCGAACCCTAGATTCTCGTGTCTGCCTTTTGAGTTAACCTTTTGGCAATTTATTTTTAACTTTTTGACAGCAGTTTCGGTATTTCGTCGTATTTTCTCAAAAAAGTAGGCGAAACCACTTAAACCGCGCCGCATATGTGTGTGCCGTTTGAGGTAAAAATGCGAGAAAACAAAACAAAAGTAAGAGAAATAGAAAAATAAGAGATTCGAGAAAATATGGGGAGAACTTGGCTGTGAATTGAGTAAACAGTCACTGCCTTTATTTATCGAACAATTCTTTCGCTTAAACGCAAACCCAAAAACGTCTTTGTCGAGCGTTTCCCACTTACGAGACGAGCATAAGTCAAATCAACCATTTCTGCAATGCCTTCAACTTAAATATCAATATGAAAATTCATAATATATTGTAAAATTAAAAATAGTGATTGAGAGTACAATCAGTCCTTATATTATTAGAAGGAAATGCCGACCAAAATTGTGCTCAACAATTGGTGAACCTCTTCAGAGAACAGGGTTTAATATTATCCTTTCCATAAATAATTGCTGATCCTTTTACACAATGATTTTCTTTGTGCAAAATTTACTATGAATTATTGAACGTTATAGGAATTTAATGCCAACATCTGTCGCCAAGAATGAGAAGTGACATAACCTTTGAGTTTAAAGTTTACAGACATTGGGAATAAGATTAAGTTAAATACTGTTCAAAAAAATTATAATTGTTTTATTTAAATAAAACAATAGTTATGTCAATTTAAATTGAGTCAATAAAATTTTGTTTACACTTGAAATAATATTGTTTTACAACATAATATTATATATTTGTTAGTATAGAGTAAAAGTGTTCAGCTCTGAGTATGCTGTATATCATGCTTTATACTACAGTACAGTAATATAATTTACTTTAGTTTTAGTACAATCGGTTATTCTATTGAGAGCGCATTATTTAGGAGTGGGATAATAGGGATCAGTTGAGGCTTAAGTCTCCAAATGATTCTTAACAATGCTCAAAATAAATTTAAAGTGTTGCATATTTGTCCGATTTTGTTTGGTCTTCAAATCAATTAAATAAATTATATCAATTAAGCTTACAATCAACAAATTCGGTATTTTTTTATTTTAAAATTAAAAATATGTAACCATTTCTCTTAGTTTATCTTATTTGTATTTCAACTTTTAACCATTATTTACTATTGATTGTTGATTCTCATAAAAATTCTGATTTAAATTTACAATAAAATTATTATAATTACTCGAATTTCAAATATTAAAAGGCAATTCATTCCAAAGTTTAATTTCGTCATAAAATACTGTTTTTTTTAAATTAGATGTAATTTGCGGTAATTTTAATTTCAACGAATCAACATTTCTATTTCTAAATTCTGCTGTATATGTAATGAGATTAAAACAATGATCTGAATTTAATTTGTGTAAAGATTTAAAAATATCTTAAACAGAATGCCCTTTAAATCGTGTATTAATTGGCTTCTTATTAATTTAATTTTAATAATAAATGTTTTGAATTTGCTTTATAACTGACATAACTGTATACTCAATAACTTACTGACAGTGAGTAATATTAACTTAAAAAGTAAGTAAAAAGTATTGTATAGTGAGCTGACATTGTATTAAAAAATACGAATACAGAGATTGATAAAAATTGATTATTTTGAATTTTTTTAACAAAATAAGTGAAACATTACAAGATATAGTTTTAATATTTAATACGACAACCATTACTATCAGCAATATTTTGCATTCTTCTGTGAATTAAATGCACTAAACTTTCAGATAAATTAAATAAAATAAAATGCTATTACAGTCTGCCCTCGAAGATGGCAACTCGATTTTGCCAACAAAAATAGTTGCCAACTCTAAAACTTGCTAACATCGA